>JAZGTK010020300.1:0-11043 GCA_036877625.1 Ambastaia sidthimunki
TAAATGAAATTTAGGATTAACCAAAGAATGAACAGCAAAATGAAACGTTTAAGTTCTAAACTAAAAACACATTATTAATGCTGCAATTAGTAACTTTCAAGCCATCTCTGTTTGAAACATAAAATTGCAGGTTAAATTGCTTTGTACTTTTCATGATGTTAAGACAAATGAAGCCGACTGACATTTCCCAGGAAATCAGACCCGACAGCTCAAATTATTATTCATATTCGCTCAATAGCTACTTTTTGTTCATTTGTGACCCCATAAAGTTACGTATTGCAGCTTGAATGTAAATGTGTTTTTTCCCCATAGAACACTGTTCTATAGGGGAACTGTTCCCATATAGAATTCCCTGTTCCTGACACCTGTTGAAACACTGCAGGAAAAACTGCTGGAAAATCCAGAGCATTGCAGGTGCATCTAGCGCTCTAGTGAGAAGAATCCAGCAACATCTACATGTAGATGCTACATTCAAAAGCATTAAACATATGGCGTGGGTAGCGTCTCTGTTAGAAACCAATCTTCAAGTGATCTTTACTTATTTAAAAAAGCCTTTCTGAGATGTGAGCACATAGTTTGGAAAAAGACGAGAACAAAACAAACAATTATTTTATAATAAGGAAAGGAAAAGGCAAAAACTCTCTCTCTTGAATAGTGTTATCACTATAGCTCTGACATGGATTGATCTGTGTCATTTCTTGAGTGAGGGAGCCATTGATCCAGCACTGACCTGGTCACCACAGCATCTGCTTTTATTAGCAGTGTAAGGACTGTGTGGAGACTCACCCGGACATGAGCCACAGGGAAACAGCACACCTCCTAAACACGGCCATCTATCACCCTTGTTCACCCTGCCCAACAGACAGGCACAGATCAATACTGGAGCCAGCACACCTACAGCCATGTCTCTCCCACACATGCACATACACACAGCCCTCTGAATTTACTTAACCTCAGAGTAACACAGCTAATAATACCTTCACAAACATAAACAAAGAAATTGGTTACTTGGTGTATCAAATTCCTAAGAAGCTCTTTAGGGGTTGTACATGTTTTTTCAAAATTTAAAGCAGATAGGATCTCAACCTGTTTATAAGCATTCACTGCAAAAATGCTTTTCCTAATTGGTCAGTTTGATTTGTTTTTCAATGAAAAGATATTAAATGTTTGTAGTGAAAACAATAAACATAGTGCAATTACCTAAGAAGCAAAATTGTGTGAGATAACAGTTGACAGTTTTTTATTTTTTGCAAATTTTCAAATTGTTCTTTTTTGCTAAAAGTTTGTTTTTATTTCTAAAAGCATAAATCTCAGTTATGTTTGATTATGAAAACAAAAAATGCTAATGGGGTGAAAAATAAACCTAATACAATAAATCACCTAGAAACAAGATTCAATTTTGCATTACAAGTAAATTTATCTGCAGGATTTCCAATTAATAGATGCACAGCTTGCACAAGGACAAGAGCACAATGCTACTTTTAAAACTAAAAGTAGTCTACAAAATAATGTTTATTTGTAAGGAGAAGACCCAAGTAATGTTGTACGATGTATGAGTTTCAGAGTTTTATGTTTTAGTAAGATTTGCAAAGAGAAAATCAACAAAGTCAGAGTTTTAATTCAGTTTTAATATTAACTTTCTCTCATTCAATTGTACTAAATTGGCTATGCAATCCATCTGAATTGTATAGCTGAATTGTGACTGTATTGTCAACAATTGTCTCATTGTATTGTTGTTTATCCTAGGGCATTTTAGAAGAAACATCTAAGACACAATCTATCCATTATAAAACAAATCAGAAAACTCAATTGTCTTGAGCAATTTAGCAGCAATCTTAAAACAATAAATTTTTTTCTGGGAACAATAAAATGCCTTCTGGGAAGCAAAAATGAATGAGCAGGTGGGATTTATGCAACTGCTCTGATTGCTGTTGGTTTGGCCATCGAAGGCACCAGCACAAACAGCATACAGTAAACTGAATAAGGAACCGGTTATGCAACATGCTAGTCTTGCATTGTAAACTGTGTGAGATAATGGATAATGTTATGCAATGTTTGTTTACAGGAGACTAGACGAGGAAAGATGCCCTCAGGCAGGCAAAAACAAAATAGCTGTATAGAAATATAAGATGAGACAGAACGCTTTTTCAGAGAGTGATGAGCAAAACAGTGTTCAGAAATAAGGTTTAGTGATCAGAACGTGCTGCAAATGAGCTGCAAAAAAGTCTCAAAAAGTTATGAAGAACAGTGAAGACAGTGGAAGACAGGAAGGGGAAATTAGACATCCACCACTAAATGGATAGATCACTTAAGTATGGCATAATCCACCTGCGGGGAATGGAAGTATGGAGTCTGTTTCTCGTTCCCTCTCTCTGGACTAATATTACAATAGCACAGCTCTAGTGCTGCAGGATTAATAGGGGTCTATCTCTCTGAGACCAGACTGTAGTTTCCTTTGGGGCATCGAAGTCCCAGACAGTGTAGGAAGCTACGGTCTGATCTTCTGACATCCACTCCACAAAGGCGTTGCATTTGCAGGGACCATATTAAAGACAAAACTCTACAAGTATCATGTTCAATAGAATGCAGGGAAATGTTACCCAACAAAATTATTTTTTATCTCTCATTATTTATGCACCCTCATTTGGCTCCAAACTTTTGTCTTATTTTTTTCTGGGGTAAGCAAAAGGAAAAAACACTTTCATACAGTTTATAGGGATAATTTACTTGTTTCAATTAACTACTTTTATCTGTAAAAAAAGCTGTGTAGCAATTCTTAAAAATTTTGAGAAAAAATAAAGCACATAGATTTAGAATGATGTCATGTGATGACACATTATTTACATCTTTAAGTCTCCTTTAAACACTGTGCAAATTTTCTTTTCACATTATTATCACAAATATTACATTTACAGTCAGATATTCCCCAGTGGATTACAATACAACAGCACAGCACTTCCAGCTTTCCTTATTTAAAAAGCAAAACTGTGTGTGGGTTGTACTGAAATTACAAGTAATAACAGTTCCGGAGTCCTCTGGGTTTAGTCATTAGTGTAACTATGGCTCCCTCCATCCTGCCGAGTTTCTCACCAGCATCTCTACCTCCTGCAAAACACAATGAACTCGACGTTCATTCAGGAGAAGAAATTAATGGAACGTATTTATAACAGGGCCCACATTAGTAGCAATATCCCTAAACGCAGGATAATGTAATTAGCAGAGAGAAGTCAGAGGATAATATCAGTCGTTATGGGATGCTGACTCAAATTTGCTTCTCTCTGTACATTATATGAGAGGAAAGAAATAATGCGTGGGTGCGGTGGAAGAAAAAAATATAGCACGTCGGTTCTCTATGCCTGGCGTAAAGGTAACATCCCTTCATATTTCTGTGCGCTGTATTGGCAAGACAGTAAAACAGTGTCAGACCAGTGCTGACTGGATCTTTTATATGCTGAACTCTACACAGGCAATCCCCCATCAGCCCTCCGAAATAGCACCAGGGCCATCCATCACCCACAGAAGAGGAAACTCTATCTTTATTCCGCACAGTCTCGAAGAGAAGGAGAAACAACACAGGCTTAACAGTCCACACAGTGGACAGTGAACGGATGCAACACTGTGTTGTGCTGTGGATATGTAAAACATCTTACACAGTATTTGAATATTCTGAGGGAATTATGAGTGGTGCTGGGTTGTGTAAAATTTGCCGCTGTGGTGCTGGGATGCTGGGATGTCAAGTGTGGGTAGCAGCAGGGGCACAGTGTACCGAATTTCACTTGGTGTCCTATGTGACATAAGACTAGACTTAAAATAAGTTTTTTAAACTTACCAGCTACTATATCTTTATGTAAAGAAAATAGCAACTTTAACTTTTAACTACTATTTCTAACTACTACAGGCTAAATGTCAGTGTTTACAGCAACATGAGGGTGTTAGGATCACAAACAACATAAATTAGATCTTTTAATCTAGGCAAACTAGGTGAATAACAACACATATAATGTAAATATAGTCATAATCAGGACATTTCATTGGAAAGCAGACTGACATAAAATATTCATTAAACACAGCATACTCTCTGTCTGCAGGGGTCTAAAGTGCATGTTGGAGTCATATATATGACTATATATATGTCTGTGGGAGTGGGTGTCTTTTCTGTAAGTGTCTTCAGGGCCAGCATGTTCAAATGAAAGGTTCAGGCTGAATAATGCTCTGACCCCACAGCTGATGCTGAAAATGTGGGCAGTTCCTGACTAATAGGAGACTTTATATATATATTTATATGTTTTTTTCCAGGAGTGAGAAGTGTGATGGGTGCCGCTTTCATTTTCCATGTGGGAGACGATATTTAAACTTCAACTGACATAGAGAAGAAACTGTGATGGCCTGTGAGATGAACGGAGCAGAGTGATTGGCTCAAAAGCCACCAGACAAAAAACGGATATCAATAACAATATCCAGAGCAGCTTTTCAAGGATTTAAAAAATAAAGTCACACAATTTGGACATTTAAAAAGAAACAGTCACAAGTGCTTTCCTACTGTAGCAACAAAAAACCTACTTTACGAGATAGTCTGCTGTGGTTTGTTTATCCAATGAAATGAGGCCAAAACCATTTCTGCTAAACTCAATGTAGAGAAATAGAATAGAATACAGAGCTGCATGTAGAAAAATAAAGTTATGGATGCCCATCTAAAATGACTTTCATCTTCATGCTTTGAAATAACAGACAGTGGTGTCTTTTCCTGTTAGATGCCTAAATTCAAATTCAGAAATTCATCTAACTGATGGAATGTAAAAGCCGCTATCAAGCTGAATGCTGCACAATCTGGAGAGAGTTGCTGAAGGAATCCATTGTTCTTCTCACCAGCTGCCAACACCACCTCACATCTTGAGTCCTGACCGCACCAACATCTCTGGCATCTGGTGAGGCGACAACATTAAAATGTAAAAAATCTAGCGATCAGACGGCCTCAATAAGAGAGATAATAGAATGGAGGGGTAAAAGAAACGACAACCACTTGTCACGGCACTTAAAAGCAAATCAAATTAAATGTGCCGGGGGAAATAAATCTTTTGTTTTCCAGCCATTCCATTACAGCTAGATAAGAAGCTGGCAAATGAACCCAAGAGTGAAAGTGGCCATCTGATTGGGGAATTACAGGAGTGTGCAGAGTGAGTGATGGTGGGAAAGATAATTTTATGTGGAGGTACAAATCGGCTCTCAGTATTGTACAGTCAGGTGGATTTGAGTGTATGTGAGTGTGTGTGTGTCTTTAAGTAGGTTCGTGGGTTTTTGGAGTAAAGGGGAGGAGAAATCGGGGCCTTGATCAAACACATTTTTTTGCTTAAGTGAGTTGCCTTTAAAGCCTAACACTGCTTAAAAAACTTGCTGTCTTATCAAAGCAAAAACATTATTCTAGACGATTAGACCCTGATTTAGATCTTTATTACTCATGTTGAGGCAATTACAACTAAACAACGCAAATTCCTCTAATGTTTACGCTAACAATAACCAGGAATAATCACATCACATTTAAGTAAGGTCCAGTGCTTAAAATAAGCTAACAGTGAACTGTTAATAAGTTCACAGTGTAGGATATATTGTAAAAAAGATGTAACAGTGATAATTCTGCACAGCATTAGGAAACAGGCAGTGTGTCTGCAGACAGGCAGAAATCTTCGCTTGGCTCCAGCTATGGTAATGAGAACACCTACTGGGGGAGCTGCGCACCATGGCAACTCATCTATCAATAGAGGCAAGACCTGCTACATTGTAGCATATTTTTTCTAGCAACTCAGCTAATTAAAGTGACTCTTGTAAAAATAACTTTTCATGCAAATTGAACAAAAAAACTAATACTTTTCTGATCCACAAGATTTTATGAGAAGTAATCTACAATGTTACAAATCTCCTGAATGCAATTTCTAATTAAATGAGAACAGATAGAAGAGGTTGAATTTAAAATAAGACACATGCCACAGATATTAAAGGTGTGGTCATAGTAGACTTTGTGTTTTGTTCATACACATACAAATGTGGGAAGGAAGTCTTATTCTGTCTACTAATGTTCATGTTTGGTAATCTCTGATTACCAAAGATTTTCCTACATATCACTTAAAAATTTTCATACACAATAAGATTTATGCTTCAGGTTTTAGGTTTCTGATGATACTAATATCACATCATTCCTTCCTGGAGAAAAAGGAAAGAAAAAATCAAAGCTAAGGCAATCTGCTGACAGTGGATAGAGTGTTGAGAGGAGAAAATTGTCACTATGGCAATGAATTCAGAGGAAATTTAAAAAAAAATAATAAAAGCATTTATTATAATGACTTCAGCTTCAACAATTTCTCATGATCAGGGAAACAAACAATTTTAAGATATTTGTAGGCATATCTATGCAATAAAAACAAATCTCAATAAGAGAGAAAATACAATATGAGTAGAGAGAAGAGAAGGCAATAAATATCATGATAACCCCAGAGATGAGTTCCAAAAGTGAATCAATGAGTTACAATTTACTCTAATCAGCAGTTGTCAGATGTCAGATAAACACAACCACACCCCTTCCCTCGAACCGTGACCTAACAGCGACAGGTGCTTAAGCTGCAGGCTAGGGTCTGTTTACACCCAGGCTAAAAGCAGCCTGGCAGTACAGTATACCAGCTGGATTTCATTAGGACTCTGTGTGGAGAGCTGTTATGCAAAGGGAACAGACATAAATGTATTCCTTTCGCCGGGCACGCTGAACATGTCACTAAATCTTCAAAAGTATGCAGGACGCCACACTTACTACAAATGCCTGCTACACTAATGCACAATCTACTGCAGACTACGCTGGTGGAGCTGGTTTCAATGCACAATAGCTTAGCCCCCTGAGTGCTGGTCTTGCTCTTCCAGCTGCATCTTGACTAAAGAAAAGCTCACTGGGACCGCGCATTTTACATTTTCCCTGATTCAGGTTTTTCACCATCTGTTGGAAACCTAATGGCAGCCTTACTGAACACTACTGTGTGCTGCAGTTGAGTCTGAATTCTTCAGAGAGACTTGTCATTAGCTACACTAGGGCATCATTAGTTGAACTATCAGGTCTCTGCAGATACAAGCTTAAAAGGGCCTTTGCGTGTGATTTTTAATTCATGTATGGGTCTATAAATAACCTGCTGGTGAGGCACAGCCATTCACCTGAGAGCCACAGATCAAACTGCTGAGAAAACACCTTTCTTGCTCACCTTATCTCTCTCTTTCCCTGTTTCAATATTTGTTTCTCCATAAGCAGGACTACTCTTCATTTACACTCTTCATATATGTATGTGTGTGTGTGACATTTGACAGACGCTTTTATCCAAAGCAATTTTAGTAACTTACAGTACTGAACATTAAGCTATACATAGCAACGGTACCAACTGAGCTACAAGAACACCAGGAACAGAAGACAAATATAACAGGTATGTAACTATTAAGTACAAATAAGTCATCTACTTTGATATGACGAGGTGTTTTATAAGTGCTGATATTTAGTATTAAAGCACTGGGACATTTCACTGTGTGCATCACTCTGCTGTTCATGGTGTTCCAGATTTTAGTACTATAGTGTAGAATTCAAATTGCAAAGCTTAACTAAATACTGTTTGCACATCTGTAATCCTTGCAATTTTAACTTCAGTTAAAACAACTAATACTTGCAGTTAAAACAGATTTAAAGCATAACTGTCTTTTGAGCAGTGACAGAAGCCAAGGAAAGCAAGTGGAAAAATAGCCCATCTCTGGAACTACTGAGTAGCTTTTTTTAAGTGTGCCGACTGTGTGGAGATATTTTCCATCCATTAGTTGAGTGTTAGGCCATGAAACACACAGATCCACGTTCACCATCACACATGCGCAGGACCGAGCAAACACACAGGCAAACATATAATTCACTTTCTATATTTACACCTAAGTAACCACTTCAAATCCAGATCAATGTCATTGTTTTTTTATATTGAGCTTTAAAATTAAACATGTGAGAAATGCCTTTCATCACAACTCACACCAAAATGTAACAGCTCAATCTGAAACAACTAACAGTGTGAACAGTGTGAATATTTTGGTCACAGAAACTTCATCCTGACTGTAGGATGACCTAAAACGTCAGCCTACCATTTGTAAATGTAATGCAGTTCACAATGTCTAGACAATAATTTAGAAAATTGTTGTTTTGGTAAGATTTTGTAACCATTATTTAGACATGTACTTACAGTGCATGGTCACTCAAAAGCAGAGGTACAAAAATGGAAGAAAACATATATAATTAGTAACGTATTATAGAGATATTTTTTTGTTTAAAAAATGTACTTCAGATCATTATTTAATGCAATACTTAAAAGTTAGCAAGTTAAAAGCTAGCAATTAAAAATATGCAAATTATCCACTTGTCTCTATAGAGTCTATGCAGGTGTAGACCTAGTGTTTTGGCCCCAGCCTACAGCTGAGATACAGTGCAGAGTGTCTGGTCTGTGGCTGTATATACACACTGGAGTGAGTGGGCTCAGGTTTGTTTAAGTATGTGGAGGCTGCAGTCTCTTGTGTTGTTGTGCTGAGAGACCCATGCACTACGTAATGGAATATCTGTAGTCTCGTGTCTGGCTAACGTAGAGCCGTCTCATCCGTCCTAATACAAGCGTCTGGACGCCTGGACATGATCACACTCCTCCTCGGCTCTGGGCCTCTTACACTGACACAGGAGCTGAGAAAACACAAAGCCTGCTACTTACAAGGACATATACATGCATGCGCACACACACATATATGCACAAACACACTACGATCAATCTATAGCCGGATGTGCATCAATGCAATGAAACCTATTTGCAAACTTTGTTTCTGCAAAGATCTCGGTTTCATTACATCAAATGTTTGTTTTTTAACCATTCGAGGGGAAAACCACGACTTGCTTGCAGAGAAGGTTTTCTTTCATATGCGTTTATAGTCTTCAAGGCACATAATGAAGGCTCACTACAGAAACAGGGACACTTCCCGAGGCAACATCCAGACTATTTAAAGATGATCTATGTAATTATTAAAGAATGAATTTATTAATAAATAAGCAAATGAATGGGATACCACAGCACTCAAAGTCACGCATGTTGTGTGTGTCTCTGAAAGCATCTGAGCTTTAATCTATTTTAAAGCTTGTTTATAAAACAAAATTATATACATTGCCTAAAATTCGATATAAAAATAAGAGTGCACAGGTTTAGAATAACATGAATGTGAGTAAATAATACATAATTCGTCCTCTTGGGTGAACCATTCTTTAAAGGTCTCCAAAATCCATCCATACCTGCAGTCCTATGAGTGGCTGTACAGTACTGTTTTTTTCTGCACAGTAAAGCATTCACTATAGTTTCTAGAGACAAGCTTATATGAAAGACACAAACTTTGTGACCTTAAAACCTACTGAGAGAAATAAAGACAAGAAGAGAAAGAGGCAAAGTCAAAGAAAAGAACAATCAATGAATTAGACGAGCAAACAGCAAATGATACTCCACAGAGGAAACAAGAAACTGAAAGTTACTGTAATGTCAGCAGAGGATGCGTGAACGTGGAGGAAGTGTGTGACATCTGCGGTTAGAGAAGAAGATCGTAAGCACTGTTAGAAAATGCAGTTCAGCAAGAAACATGCATGTATGTTGATGTATCACTGTCACATCCTGTCTCATGGGAACTGTTAGGTGTCTGAGGGGGCAAAACTGCCCTCATTTCCTCCACCCAAGGACAGTCCCTAGACAATGCATGAAAGAAGTTGATCAGGCTCTTCACAGGAACATGAGAAAGTGATAAAGTATGTGAGGATGCAGAAACATGACTGAGACGCAGCACTGAACCGGAGCGCAGCTGAGCTAGCAAATTAAACAGCTGTGTCAGATTCATCGAAAGATTCAAGATCTTTTAAAAGTGTGATGTGAAGTTTTTAAGTGAAAACCGAATGGATTGTTTAGCAGCTGTTTCAGAATTGTATTATTAATGCAAACAGCATTCTTAATCCTCTTGTCTTTTGGTTAAAAATGTTTAACGCAAGACCCAAAAGTCAATAAGGCAAAGAACATGGTTATCTATTTTCTTACATCTTTGCAAAAACATAATGTCAGTATGGTAGGAAAAATAAACTTAATTAAAAGCACTATATAGTAAATCTCTTACTATAGTACTGTGTCTAAATATCTTATGCAATTTTGCTTCCAGTACATTTTTCTTTTGTTGTATTTAATGAGGTATAGATATTTTTACTTTAAAAAAGCCAAAAATAGTGTGTTTGAAAATGCATTATAATCCAGCTAGAGTACTGTCATCTTTCTTCAGAGAAATAGAGATGAAATACACTATTTCTGCAATGCATGTTTAAATGAAGGGGCTTTCAATACTAGATATAATACAGTACTGTATATTCAGTATTGTGAGAGTGCTGGTTGCAAAGCAGACCCTCAGTCACATTGAGTTTAATGACACAGTTTAGACACAGTCAGGTCTCTGATGCAGCCGTAATAGCTTATTTTATTACAGGCTGTTGTACAGTGTTTGCCTGTGGTTGAGTGTAAAGGGAGACGTACAACAGGGGTGAGAGTGTTTTCTCTATTATATGAGACTTTGGGGATCACAAATGTGTGTAGCTAGCATCACCATTACACTGAACAAATAACTGTCAGGTTTCAAAACTATCACATTTCCCACAGCTTGCTGCCTCTCTCTCTCTCTCTCTCTCTATCTCTCTCTCTTCTCAAAGCTCAGATGAGCGTTCAGTAATAGCTTTCCCGTATTCTTTGCCTTGGTTTAGCATTAGTTAGAAAGCGCTAAGTCACCACTGCTAATGAGTTGATTAGCTTAAACACTTTGTACTCCAGCAGGCTTTCCCTTATAATTTTTTTCCTGCTAATTGATCCATCAGCAGTTTACCCCCCTGTGCAGCTCATGGAGAACACAGTCAGGCCCAGAGGCCTGCAGATAAACACTAGCATAACTAAATAAAATCATCAACTTCTCATTACCCTCTCCCTCCCTTTG
>JAZGTK010020301.1:0-11042 GCA_036877625.1 Ambastaia sidthimunki
GTGATTATTAAGATTGTGTGAATGTAGGCTGTAATTCTGGTGGATGAAGGGCCCCACAAGAGGTAAAGCCCAGGGGCCCCTTACAGTGTTAATGCGGCCCTGATGATGGGGACACCACTCTGTCCTTATATCAGAGGAAGACAGTGAGAAAGGATCCATCTGATCACTAGCTGATACTGTCCAACACATTGTCCCTTTTACCAGGCAGAATGTGGAGAGGCTGAGGACCCTGGGTCATCCCACCACTACAAGACACTACACTACAAAATCTGCCAATCTGATATTTTGGATATTCGCTATATTTATACTCACAAAATAGAAATTCCATGACATCAACTCCTGGTCTGAGAAGGTAATGTAATATAAAAGGAATATATAAACATGTAGACCGCTGAGTGCCCCATGACATTGACTTATGTAAGAGGTTTAAGGACAGTAGACCAGACTACATTAGACCTCTAGACCTATAGTAAACTTCTGAGCTGACAGCAAACATAAACTTAAACATAAAAGTCTTCTTTGAGAAAATGACATTCCTAAAGAGTGTTGCTTCAGCTGCTGTTGCTGGTTAATAGTAGGTTATATATAGTAGTTTAACAAGTAATTTATTTAATGTATCAATATGTAGATTGATTGATATGCTTGTTTGACGGGGAATAGTATATTCTTGCTCTAAGTTCTGACTGAGAGTTCAAATTAACAACAGGGTGATGTAGACTTCTGTTTGGTAATAATTGGGCTACAATAGTTGGGTCTGTGTACTCAGCTCAGGATTAGTATAAGGTTGATTTGTAATAGGTCACTCTATGCTCAAGTGTAGGCTACCTGCCTGTATAATATTTGATATCAGAATGTTCTCACAGGTCAGGATTAATCTAGAAGATTCATCTAGAGCAGTGGTTCTCAAACTTTTTACACCAAGTACCACCTCAGAAAATTTTTGGCTCTCCAAGTACCACCATAATGACCAACATTAAAATACAGTAGCGTAGTATGCCTAATTATTCAGCTACAGCTATGCACAGTTCAAAAATGACACAGTTTTATTCTTAATAAGAATATTTATTATTGTCGGCCACTTTAAACATTGTAAATAGAGTTTGAACATTAACACTGTGCTTACATAGGTAAATAAAAAACTTAAATGATTTAATTAATATGTACCGTACATAAAAGTTAAAAAAACTGTAAAATACATAACAAGTACATAAAAGTTAAAAACTGTATACTAAAAACTGTAATAAAATACTGTACTTAAATGTAAAGTAAAAAATGTACAGTACTTGATCAAAAAATTAACAGGCTATATATGTGTAGCTGCGAGTAACGATAACAGCTGTAACATAACAGTTGTACTAATGTCAATCAAAGCCTTTCTTGCTGCGTCCAAAACTTGTACAATGACTGCTTTTTGGAACAAAAACAGAGTGTTTGGACTTGGAGAGACAAAAATTTTCTTAGGAAACACAAAGAGAGAGAAACAATAAGAATAAGAGTAAAACAAAAATGAGGAAGAGCACTCTTTGGCAGCTTTCTCTCCACACATGATGCGTGTGATCTCTTTGGCTAAAGGTAGACACAGTTGTTACCCAATTGTGTGCAGCTTATCGGCTTTGGCGATCCGGAGGCTAGCACAATATGAAGCTTCCTGTCCTTTGATTATGGGTATGCCACAGGATTGAATGGTGGACTTTGACTGCTTCAGTTCATTACGCTTTCGTAAAAAAAAAATCCACTGGTTTGTCCTTAAAGCGCTGCATGCTTGGTTGTGGCATGCCGTTTGAGATGTGACAATTTTATGTATTCATTGCTAAGAACTTTGCCCCATACCACACACTGCAGCCTGGGCTCTTTCTCTTCCCACAAATAAAACCAAATTTGGTGTTGTTTGAGTCATAATTTCCCACTGTTTTGTATTGTTTGTTGCTGCTAGCAGATGCTAAGGGGACTTCACCGGCGCTACCAAAGTAATCATTGTTAACACCTGTGCTCGGTTCACTCTCGTCCTGTTCAGTTCTTGTACTTGAAACATTCTTCTCCTGATTCACACTTCTCTTGCCAGACTGAAGGCACGATAGCAGTTTTGTTGACCTTTTCATCATTTAGCCACCTTGCAAACCTTTTAAAAGTGTTTTAACATTCATTTATACTTAATTCAGTGATTCCTCTGCAAACCACTAGAGGGAGCCCGCGCACCATATATTGAGAATCAGTGGTTCCCAAGTTCTCTACAGGTTTGTGGTACAACTATGTTTGGTCAAGTTTAGGCTACACCTGGGGAGTCTAAGGGAGCACTGAGCTTTTAGTTTAGGGATCAATGTATAATTGACCAGATGCCAAAATCACTTCAACTGGCTTGTTTTTAAGTTGAGAAGCATTAGTACTTCTCCAACTCCCACCTCGATGTCCAATGCTCTTTGCCCTGCAGCTCTAATCTCCCACAGGTTGCATAGGGACCAGACAGAATACATAAGTGAACCAGGTACCCCATACTTCTGTAACCCCCCAAAACACACACACAAACAAGATACCTGTTTTGCTTCCCTGCTGTTCTAACAAAATTGAAAGCATCTTGATGAACTGCATCACGTTGTAATATGGCAGTTCCACTGTCTCAGATAAGTGTTGAATGATAAAGTGGAGTCTGTGGAAGCCCTAAAATCAATATTATGCACTCATATCAATATTTATTGGTCCACATTTTAGTTAACAATCTTTTCAGCAGTTGGCAAACTGTAAAATTGAGAGAATGATCATAAGCCTTCAGCTTTAAGAGGAAGCCTTTAAGAAGGAGCAATACTATCTTTCAGCACCAGCCTTCTGCTTTAAATAGCATGCCTTAAAAAGGGAGTCGACTGCTGTAATCATATTGCCTTTTCAATCTCTGTTTTTAAAGAACCTCTCTGTTGCGACAGACTTCAGAAAAGCACAAGCGTTCAGCTTTAATAGGAAGCCTTTAAGAAGGGGCAGTATTATTTTGACAGCATGTGCTGAAATCAAACTGACTCTCTACTCTAATCTCTCCAATCTCAACTTCAAATGGTCCCAGAGACTTGAATCTTACCTTCTGAAATCATACTGCCCCTCCAATCTCTGCTTTTAAATGTCAGGGAGACTTAAAACTCATGCTGGTGACTCATCTCTGTTAAGGCTATATGCACAAAGGCACCCTTAATAGGAAGCCATTTAGAGAGGGCAATATAATTTTAAATTCATTTTACACAGCCAATCTCTGTTTAAACCGTCAGGGAGATTTGAAACTTATGGTGGTGACTCCTTGCTCTCTGTCGGCTGTACACAGAAAGTATACGCCTTCAGCTTTATTTGGACCCTTTTAAAGGTGGCAGTTTGATTTTTGGAATACCTGCTGAAGTCCTACTACCCCTTATTGTCTCTGTTTTAATAATGTCAGAAAGATTTAAGTCTCATGCTAGTGACTCTGCTAAATCTTTAGGCTGTCTGCAAAAAAGCACATGCTCAAATCTCAGCTTTAATAGTAAGCCTTAAAAATGACGAAGAATGATTTTGCCATTCTGCCCCTCCAATCTCTATTTAAAAGGTCAGGGAGACTTGAAACTCATGCTGGTGACTCATCTCTGTCTCAAGGCTATTGGCACAAAAGCACGAGCTATAAATAGGAAGCCTTTTTGAGGCGGGGCAGTATTATTTTGGCAGCACCTGCTGAACTCAATCTGCCCCTCCAATCTCTATTTTGAAGGGTCAGGGAGACTTAAAACTTATGGTGCTGACTCCTTGCTCTGTTTAGGCTATCATGATAAAAACATGAACCTTCAGTTTTAATCATAAGTTTTTTGAAACGGCAGTACGATTTCAGCAGCAGCATCTGCCCCTCCAATTTCTGTTTTTAAATCTTTAGAGAGACACTTGAAACCCACCTGCCAAAATGACACTGCCCCTGCAATCGCTTCTTCAGAAGGTCAAAGAAACTTAAAATTCATGATAGGGACATGAATTCATCTCTGTGGACATCTCTGAGTTACGCCAATCTGCCCCTCCAATCTCTTCTTTTTAAGGTTAGAGAAACCTAAACCTCATGCTGTTGACTTGTCTCTGTTTTACACCTATCTGTTCAAATGCACAAGGCCTGAACTTTAATAGGAAGTCTTTTTGAGTGGGCAGTATTATTTCGGCAGCACTACATCTACAGCAACTACAGCAAGTTGCTGAGCTGTAAAATGGTTTAAAAAAATGTAACGCTGAAAAGTAATGCTGGCGCTGATCAGCTGTGTAATAATGTAAAAATACAGATCTAGTTCAAGTATTTTGTATTTGTTACATGTATTGCTAGTCATTGCAATGTAAGCTTTGCTATACTGAGAATATGTAGTGAGACGCAAGTGCACTGAAGCACCGTTTACGCTCTTAGGGAGTGCAAATATTTGAATATGACTTTAGCAAGAAAATGTGTTTGAAAGTTCAGGTTGGTTGTGGAGTGCAGTATATAAAAACTGCAAAACTAATGACAGAATGTGTTTATTAAGTCATGTGGTTGAGCAGTACAATGCTTAAAAGAAAAACAAAAGCGTTTTGCAAGTGATGCCGGCGTCGATAAACTGTACATAACAAGAAGCATGCATCTAGTAAAAACAGGCGTTTTCAAGCGTTTGCTGCTTTGCTGAGATAAACTGTAACAACCGCTTTGTATGTATTCTCTGCCTTATTGAGCAGTGAAACGTAAAACAAGAGCACATCTTTTAAAAACAGATTTTTAAAAAAGTTTAAAAAAAGATTGTAAATTGAACAGGCAGAAATATGTTTCGCGAGTTCATATTGGTTGTGTGGTGCGGTATGTGAAAGTATAAAACTAGCAGAAACTAGCATTTCTCCAGTTTTGTTGTTGCGCGGTACAATTACAATTCAAAAACTCGTTTATATTCTCAGTAAATCTCTTATGAAGAGGCGTTTGGTATGTAATTTCTGCATTGCTAAGCATTGCAACGTGTAGTGCCATATGTGATATGTAACGCACTGCAAAAAGAATCATACAACGCCGTTCTAGTTTGAGCAGGCGTTTCACAAGTGGTCTCTGCATTGCTGAGGATTGCCGTTTAGGAAATAACAGATCTATTCAGAACAAGTGTTAAGCAGTGTCTCTGTGTATAATTTCTGCTCTACTAGAAGTGTACAACAGGAGCACATCTTTTGGGAACAAGCGCCTTACTTTTAGTTAACGCTCTTACTGAGTGCAAAGAAAGTGCACTCACTCCGTATGACCAGCAAAAATTTTTTTTGCAGTTTACATTGTTTGTGCAATGCATATATAATAAATGTAACAATGCAAGTGATGCCAACGTTGATCAACTGTGCAAAACAGCAAAAATAACGTGACTGTTTAGAACTGCCGTTTTGCAAACAAATTGTGCATTGAGTATTGCTGTATAAGAAACAACAAATTAAACTGAAACAAATGCTTTACATCACGCAACATTAACACTTTGCGGGAATGATTGGAACGACTAACGCCAGTAAATGTGTTTTGCAAAAGATTTTAGTTTGTTTGTGCGGTGCGATATGTGAAAGTGTAAAACTAAGTGGAGTGTTTTTCATGTGATGTTGTTGCGCAGTACAATTTAAAAACGACAAACTGTAACAAGCGTTTACAACAGATGCCAACGTTGATAAGCTGCGCAGAAAAGGAAGAAACAGCATCTAGTAAAAACAGGTGTTTTTCAAGCGATCTCTGCATTACTGAGCATTGTCATTTAGGAAAAAAACAAACAACTTTCTTGCAGCAGGTGAAATTAGACCTCTTCAAGAAAGCAAACAGTGGGACATAACTTTAGTTGATATGAAATATGTTTTGCAAGTGAGTTTAGTTGGTTTGTCCAGTACAATACTGGAAATCAACAACACTAGTGGAAAATGTAATTATCAAATGACGTTTTGAAGTCAATCATTAAAAAATGCATACGTTCAAAGTAACAAGCGTTTCACAAGTGATGCCTGGGGTCGATCCGTGCATTATAGGAATATAACGAATTCAGTTAGAACGGTGTATTGCATGTGATTTTGGCATTGTTAAGCAATGTGTTAATCAGATGTGTTAATCAAGCGTTTTGCACACAATCTATGTCATTGCAATGTAGGACTGGCTAATCAGCTGTGCCATACATGAAAGAATCTTTTCATGTATGAAAGATTGGAATAGGAGACATTTGAGAGATAAAGTGTTTTGCATGTAAATTCAGTTGGGAGTGCAATAAATGAAACTACAAAACTAGCGAGAATGTGTTTTTATGTGACTATATGCTGTCGAGAAGTTTAATACTTAAAGATGAAGAACTGTAACAACCGTTTCACAAATAATATCAGCTGTGCAATAATATGAAGGAATCTACAGAAAAGAGGCGCTTTGTAGGTTATCTCAGCCTTATTAAACAGTGCAATGTAAGAGAAGAGCACATCTTTTAAAAACAAGCGCCTTTTTTCTAGTTAAGGCACTTAGCTAATGCAAAGATTGGAAATTTTGTGCGGTTGTGCGGTGCGTTATGTAAAAGTATACAACTAGCGAGAAACTAACGTTTTTCAAGTGTTGTTTCTGCGCAGTACAATTACAACAAGAACACATCAAGCACCTAGCAACTGGTAAAATGTTAACGCTCTTAGGGAAGGCAAAGACTGGGATAAGACTTTAGCGAGAAAATATGTTTCGTGTGAGTTCCGTTTGGTTGTTGCTAATTAATAAAGTGCAATAAATGAAGCTACAAAACTAGCCAGGATGTATTTTTTAAAAGGCGTTTTGTATATAAATTGTACTTGCGGCCTCAAAGTTTTCTATTTTCTGTCACAAAGGGTATCGGAGTTGATGATATCTATTTCCAATAGATGGCGCTTGTGTACTTAAGCTCGCACTCATTTGATTTATTAGTTATTAGTTTAATTTGTATAATTGTATGTTTTGGCTATTTTATAATGCTTATAGTGATTTTATAATGCTTATCACTTCCTGTTTTGCAATCCACATGCACAGAAGCAATAATGTTATTGCAAGGATTAAATTGATTCTTTTTATGAATTTAAAAAAACTAAGATGTATACCCCTCTCTTAGTTCACAAGCAGGCAAAAGTGGTATGTAGATGTATTTTTTGTTCATTCACAAGTTTAAAGTCGTATGCGTGTTACATGTAACTCAGTGTGTGACTGATGTTTGTTATATCTGTCCTGTTTATTTAGTTCTACGGTGTTGGTATCTATGTCTATGTTGATGAGTACATTAAACATCTGTGAACGGAACCTCAGGCTTTGGGTTGTGATGTAAGACAAAAGCACACATTAAAAATAAGCGTCTTGCTTGTACTTACTGCTTTTAGTAAAAGCAAAGAATGTAATATGAACAGCAAGGAAAATGTTTTGCGGGTTCATATTTATTGTGCAGTGCAATATCTAAAAATTTACTACTGACCGAATGTGTTTTACAAAAAATGTCGTTGAGCAGTACAATGCTGAAAACGAAGAAATGTAACAAGCATATATTGCACAGGATCTCTGCAGTTTAAGAAATAACAGATCTATTTAAAACATCTGCCTTGCAGCAGGTAGCATTATCTGAAATCGGGAAACCAAACAGTGGTAAATGATTTTAGTGAGAAAATATGTTTTGCAGAAGAAATTACCTTTAAAAGTGCTTTTTACATTTCTGTGATGTGCAATGACAGTAACATGAACCTAGCAGTAATCCACTAATATGCAGAACATGACAGTAACAATTTTATAAATTTTGCAAGTGAAAAAAAAACAAATTAAACAAATAAACAATTCTATGCAAATTGTTTATTGAAAACGAAACACCAAGATTAATAAAGAACATATGTTTTGCAATTACATTTAGGAACTTTTGAAACTAAATGAAAAAGAGAAAAATGATTGACATGTATGGTAATGCTCTAATTGAAGGTAACAACAGGAGAATGAACATATGTTTTGCAAAACATATGTTTTGCAAGTGCTGCCAGTGTTCATTAACAGTTTTTTACAAGGACATAAATATACAGTGAGAAAAAGCGATTTGCAAAGTGCACTAAACTTGCCGTTAGTATAGTATATAGCATGGTAAAACAGAAGGACAAGGTACTGATAAATCTACAGCGATTGTTCACAATGTTGAATTCTTACTCATCAACCCCTAGATTAGCTTAATTTCATATTTGTTCCCTGCTCCGTCACAGCAGTGAGATGTTGTAGCTGCAATTATAACATTCTGTCACCTCTGCTTGTAACATTCCTTAGTGTTTGACGCAATCAAACCCAATAGTTTTAAATCAATAAAATTATAAATCGCTAATACCAGCACTGCATTTATATCCAGAAAAAATTACAAATTGCAGCTTTAACATGCCAGAGGAGCACATTCTCCCAGGGTTTTTTCTCCATCTATATATCACTGGAGTTTTGGTTCCTTGCCACACATGAGGGTCTCATTTACATTATTAATTTGATCGAACCTCACATTAAAAGTTTGACTCGTCTGAGTCGGGCTTTAACAGCAGCACAAACTGTGTGCATCGTGTTAAGATTCTTTGCGTGTGGCACTTTCCTGTACACTATTGGGGATGCTGAGAACTTACACAAAAGTGCTGTCTGTTGTGCCATTTGCAAAGTTTACCTGGCGCTCAAGCAGTTTTTAGGGGTTTTTGTGGTCTTTCCAAGCCAAGTTGTAAAACAGAGCTTTTTCACCATTGCAGGTACATTTTACTTGTTAATGAAGATCGTATGAATATTACTATGCTAGTAAATATGAACTGATTGTCCCCCAGGCTTCCCTAATGTGATTGGTGCCATAGACTGCACACACATTTGTATCAAGTCCCCACCAGGCCCCATTGAAGGGAATTTTGTGAACCGAAAGGGGGTTCACAGTATAAATGTGCAGGTGAGTTACTATCACAATTCTTAATATTTTATATAGGTAATATACACAATGCATTCCATAAGTATGCAGTTGATTGACTACAATGTCTTAGATGGTGTGTAACTCTGTGTGTCATATTACAAATGTGGAAGCCAAATGGACAGGATCTGTGCATGACTTCAGAATTTTCAGAGAGTCACATTTATTCACATTATTTGAACGTGGTATAGAAAATATTAATCTCAAGCTCACTGTATTACACACTGATTATGGTCCTAACAGAACTGCTTTTTACCATTATACAGGTGATTACAACGGGATCCTGGTTGGAGACAGGGGCTATGCCTGTAGGCAGTATTTTATGACCCCATTCCCTGACCCCAACCCTGGACCACAAACCCATTACAATGCAGCTCTAGCCAGGACAAGGGCACGCATTGAAATGACCTCTGGTCAACTAAAGGGAAGATTTCAGTGTCTGAAAAGCCTGAGAGTTGCACCTGACAAGGCCTGTGACATTATTGTTGCATGTGCTGCATTACACAACATTGCCACCATTAGAAAGGAGAGGACCCCTGGGGTGGAAGTGCAGCCTGATGATGACCTCCAGCCAGTGCACTTGGATCAACCTAGTGGCAGAGCTGCACGGGACAGGGTTGTGGAACACCATTTTTGAGAGAAATATAAAATATTGTTTATGTACACACACATGTGTGTGTGTGTGTTTTTACTTATTTTTATTTTTTTAAGAGACAGGGCAAATGTGGATTTCATGACTTTTATTAGTTGTTTTTTAAGGGGGAAAAAACAAAATAGGTCATCTCTTGCCTGCAAAAAGACAAACATTGTTATACAAGGTCAAAAGTGCTGTGTGAAATGTTTTAATACTTTCCCTGAAGTTCCTTTTGCAGCAACTCTATTTCTAGTGCCGTTTTCTTCTTTATCAGATGTTGAATCTTAAAGTCTCCCCTCAGTTTTTTTTTTTTAGTTCCAAATATTTAAATATTCCTCTTGTGCTGCAGGCTGCGTTTATACAGAGAACGGATGTCACCCTGTGCCATTTGCAGAGTAAATATATTGAACATCACGTCACAAAAAAAAAGGATATGCAACACTGTCCACCTCTGTATCACTTCTCTGTGTAGACCCCCTCTCTGCAGGCCTCTGTGCAGACACAAAATTAGCTCCACTATTAATATTGATTTCACTATTGAGGGAAACTTACTGCACATGCTTCAGCCACCACTTGCATGGGAACAGGCAAAAGTGTGGGTGTGTTATTCAAAACTGCACAAAAAAGTTTGTGTACACAGCAACATTTTTACATTTACTCAAAATAGGTTTAACTGCCTTCCTTTCATGTGAACGCAATTCAGCACTAATGAATTTACAGTTGAAATGAGTGTATCTGACCTTTGGATTACACCAAATGCAAGGTAACTACCAATTATTTTAGAGTAGCTTATGCAAAGAGAATTAAAAGACTCTTTACCAGTAATGAAGGTGCTGTTGCTACTGCTTCCTGGCTGTTGGTCTAAGAAAGAGCTGCCCCCAGAGATACCCAGAACATCGGGTCTGTTCTCATTGAGAACTGTTCTCTTCTGCCGGGGTGTGATGTGGGGGTGCAGGACCACCACCTGTTTTTTTTTTTTAGCTCCCTCGTCTCCGCCCTGTCCCGTCGCTCCGCCAGGCTCCTTCGTCATCAGTACTCCGCTCCGGTCTGTCGTCGACCTTCCCGCACCTCTGGATTCTGCTCCTCTGGCTGCACCTCGTCCCGCCATCCCTCTGGCTTGGTCTGACTCCTCTATCCCTTCTGCTCCACCTTCATCCTCCGTCGCACCGGCTCCACCGCGTCCCTCTGGATCCAGACCTCTGCTTCGGTCGCCGGTGAACCCCACTCCGCTCTGGCCCTCCGGATCTTCGTCCTTGCTGGGGATTTCTTCTCTCCGGTCCCGCTCTGGGATCCTGCTCACGTCAGGAGCCGTTCGTAGGGGGGGGGCTCTGTTATGTCGAGGTTCCCACACTGCCCCCTTCTGGCCATTAGTGGGAACCGTCACCTGAACTGTTTATTAGACTACATTTCCCAGCAGCCCTCATACCTGGGGCTGACCACGCCCCTTTCACCACACCTGCAATCAATCATTTATCAAGGACTTTGTATATAAGCTCATG
>JAZGTK010020302.1:0-11042 GCA_036877625.1 Ambastaia sidthimunki
AATTGCGCTAGACTGTAGTTTGACTACTTCACATTACTAGTAGCTTGGCAAGCAGTCGCTCATAACCAAATAGCTTAACCAAATGAACTTTTGTGTTTGTTGCCTGGGAATCGAACCCACAACCTTTGCACTGCAAACTCAATGCTCCAGCAAATAGCAGGAACACTATACAGTACCTCACAATTTCCCAACTAATCAATAACTGAGAATGTTTTTATAGAAGCACACAGCACAATATATAATTTATGAAACGTATGCTTGTATGCAACACTTACCCCTACAGAGACCCCTGGGAAATCTAAACCCTCCGGCTAATGAGAAAATCTTTTATTCATTCATGTTGTGGTATTGGCTCTTGCTAATTACATGGAAGGTGGGTTACCAGGCTATACTTAGCAGCAATACATTCACCTAGGAGGAGCTAAAGTGGTGGAATGACAGACTGGTCATGATGCTATATGCAACAACATGTATTTTTTTCTTTTGTAGAACACAAAAGAAGATAGTTAGAGAAATGTCTTGGTGGTTTTGTGTCCCTATAACGGATGTCAAAGGGTGCCAATGTTATCTGATTACCAACATGCTTCAAAATATTTTCTTTTATGTTCCTCAGAGGCAAAAATGTCATACAGGTGACATTTCATGTACACACACACATTTCACACGTGTGTGTGTACGTGTCACAACCAACAGCAGCTCTCTGGCACAACAAATCACTGTTTAATTACAGTTTACACTCAAGTGTGTGAGGTCACTCAATTAACATCAGTCTAATTAATATACAATTCATTTAAAGCAACTACTGCACAATAGTATGAACTGTTATTGTAGATTTTACATTTTGATCAGACTTTGTATTTTTTTGCTCACCCTGACTCTCATAACCCTGTTAGATATAGTCTACAAAACATTTATTTTTATCTTATCTGTTAACATTAAGGAAATGCCTTTCAGAGAGATATTTCACTCTGTTCCTCTTTCGTTCAGCCACAATCACCGATTGACGCATTCAGATTCACACAGTGTAGATTCTGAATGGAAACTGAATCAGATAATCTTGTCAAAGTGAATCAGATTAGTGGCAGTTCAAACAGCAGCAGCCGACAACACAGAAATAAGACGTAATGATGTTATCGCCGATTGTTAGTCTTAACCAAATCTATTACGTTAAACCCCAGCTCTTTGTTTTAACGCATTCCCGTTTAGCACACAGCTTGTTAACAAAGGTGTCAGGACATCGACTCGGCCCTCCCTGGGCTGGTTCAGCTCGGTCCATTTATTCGCATGTTTCCCTGGTGTCGGATCGTCACCCTTGTACACGCAAGCACAGCGGGGTTAACGAAACGTTCTAGATGATCGCAGAACGTCTGCCACAGGGACTAAAGGGGACAACGGCTCTTGGTACAGAGAACACAATAGCTATTCAGGAACGTTGCCCTCAGAACAACTCGCAGTGACTCAACAAAGAGGAACAGAAAGAAGAATGCACAGACAGAGACGATTCAGGACAGACAGAAAGGTTTTCAAAAGTGTCAGTTTCTCAACACAGGCAGGGTCGAGGAAACGGTTAGGATTTTCAAAAAAGTCTGGAAACTTAAGGCTTCGTACGGAAAAAAAAAATCAAAAAAGTTTGAGACTGAAAAGAACAGCGTGTTTGAGACGTACGACTTGTGGGAAGAGAATTCCAGTTATGCAAATCAGCAGTAGTACTGACATTCCCAACTCTCAATGGAGCAATACGATGCCATATGTTTGTGGAGGACAGTCATGCCTGCCCTGAAGAAGACCTTTAGCTGCAGAAATAGACCTAGAACAATGTGCCTTTCTCACAATGCCCACAAAGACAGAACAGACAGAACAAAGCATATATGTGAGGACCTCATACAAATGACACGGGCTAATCAGCAAAATGATGTAAGCGGTCATAATGACGCAACCTGCGTCTGCCTCCTTGCCAATGAAGCCTCAGTTTTCTTCTCCCCTCAGAAAACAACTGACATCATCCTTCTCTCCTACACATCTTCATTCACTGTCCAGTTCTTGGAGGTCAAGTTATGCATGACAGCACTCGAGTACAGGGATCTCCAGTCACGGAAGACATGACTTTTTTCTTTCCCTGAAAGAAGTTTTCCCTGAAAACTTTAGCTACATAAAACAACACATCAACAATGCAAACTTATTTTGTCTTCAACCCACAAACCACACTATTGAGAACCCTACGTAGTAAACGCAGTTCTACATTGCTTCATTTGCCTCACTGTTTTAAGTTCCCCTTCATCGCTAAGCCACTCACCAGGTAGTGCGGAGGTTGAAGGTAAGAGAACATGTTTCCTGTGGGTGTGGGGCCGAAAACTGGCCCAGAGAAAACGAAGACTGTCCTTCTTCTAGCAAGAGGGAAAGTGAGCAATACAGACTGAAAGAAAGACAGACATAAGGAATCTGACATAGGACATTTGAGGCTCTCCAACCCAAAGCCACAGAGGCAGACACTTAGCGCTTAGAGAGCATCTTAACAAGTTAAATATAGCAGTGAAGTTCTCTTTATAGGCTCAATCATTAGGACACTGAGAGAGAGAGAGAGAGAGATAGAGAGAGAGAGAGAGAGAGAGAGAGGACAAAGCAATGGGTGAGCAAAATCAGGACGAGTGGCCTTGTACACTGAAGGTCACCCAGCAGTGCACTCAGGTCAAAGGTCATGGCCCAGAGGTCAACAGAGATGCAGTTCACACGATCTGCAAAGAAATGGTGCGGTTTCTGTCGCCAAGACCCCTGTGATGCGTTTCAGGGTCTATGTGTGAAGGGGGTTCACACTGCAGGCCTGTCTACACCACAACATTTTTTTTAACCAAAAACAAATCTTTTTATGCATTCTGGCTGTTTGTTTACAAGACAACAGCGTTTTTGTGGTCTGGAAAACACAAACGTTTGGTTTCAAAGCACACATTTCTAAAAACAACATTTTCTTTTCTGTGTAAACATCAAAAATTGCACATTTCTGAAAATGATGACATCGTGCACATGCGTATTACGTGTTCGGTCTATAGGCACACGCAGTACGTGTTCGTTCTATAGGCATGCGCGTGTCCAAACAAACACAACAATGTCATTGTATCGCTGGCTGCGTGTGGACATTCCTGCTCTAGTGATGTGGAAGTCGCCCGCAGCTTACCGCAAGATCATTAAAGCAATAAAGTAAACATAACCAATGCACTAATGTCTGACAATATAGTGTGTGTGTGTTTGTGTGTGTGTGTGTTTGAGAGAGAGTGAGTGAGTGAGTGAGTGAAAGTGAGACAGATATTTGTCAATGAAACGATGTTCCACTTCTGATGAGTCAGCAGTCTGGACGCATCTCATTGGCTGGGCACAAAGAGTTGCTATGCAGGGCTTTAAACAAAAGAGCAATGTCGTGATTGAACTGTACTGTTCCAGCTCTGCACCATAAGACTTCTGCTGATAATAGTCACAAGGCCACGTCTCAGCTCATGCCCGATATATCACACCCACTCACAAGCCCACACGCTGAATAATGCATACAGCAGTGTGTGTGTGTGTGTGTGTGATTGTCTTTAGCTGAGAGACTCTTTGTTTATATTTAAAAACAAAAAGGAAATACCAAAGTCCCTTTGAAGCAAATTGTTTCATTCTGCAGCCAAATTTATCATAAATTCGACCATTTTAGCTCAAATGGGGCTTAAAAATATGTATTTTCCAGGCTGGTTTGGCTGATCCGCATTCCAAGGATAAATACCAGGCGATGTGTTTACCAAGTCCTACAGCTGCGATATTGAGGGACCATCTCTTCCTCCTGTAAGATCTCCGATATCTCACTACATATACTCTTACAAAAAGTGTCATAATAAAAATTACAAAAATAAATGTGAGGGTGTAACCGGTTAATTAAACAGACACTTGGAATTAAACCACTCCATGATAAAGTGAGGTCACAGCATGACCAGCGAACTGTGTATCTCTTTAACACTGTGTGTTATCTTCTCTGCAGGCGTGTGACTATGACCAAATCTGTCATAATCATAAGAGCCCATTAGATGCAACAACTCAACGCTCAACATTTCAAGAGCTTTCTTCCTCTCTGCATTCACTCACTCCACGTTCTCCTCTCTCAAGGTGACCCACCTAAAACCATCACCCTGTTCTGCTGGTCTGCAAACATCTGAACGCTCTACTCAGCTGTGCCAATCAAACCAAACTTTGGTAGAGTTTACCCTCAGGGAACAGTCACCTTCATCTTCATCCCGCCAATTTAATAAACACTCAGTGTTTCAGTTACAAGAACATCTCAGAAACATCAACGGCAAACTAGCTCAATCATAAATCATTAGACCCAGGCGAAGACCACGACTGCCAACCCACACACGTCATTTCAAAGCCTCGGGTTCAATCTAGAACGAGGAGTTCTCTGCGGAGATAACAAGAAATTACTCATCAGTTTTATTTGAAAAAACTTCGTGTGATAAAGACAGAACTTCAGTTTAAACGTGTAAAACAAAAAACGCTTTGGTACATATAGCCCCCCCATTTGGCGCCAGGTGAAAATACATGTTTTAACTTTTGCGGCTGTTGAAATGGTAGGAAATGCTTTTGAAATGCAAACAGACAGAATCAATGAAAGCATCAACAAAAGCGAAGGTTGCAAAAACGTGCAAAATGCAGAAACAGTCGCGCTGTCACAGACGGAGAGGAAATCGTACCACTGTGAGGAACAAACCGGCAAACAAAGCCAGGAAATGAGGTCAAACAGAAGAGTTGTCTGGGGTACAGGTGAGAGACAGCTGCTTAAAGAAAACAATGTGTGTTAAATGGCTGAAATGACACACAACAGTGCTTTAATCTCAAAAGCCAGAAACAGTTATAATATAAACACATATTCAGACACTTCATTTGGACACCTAATGCTGAAAGGACAAATAGCACAAAGTAAACAGTATAAAGAGATAAAACATTGTTCTAGGTCCTACAGAGAGAGAGAAAAAGAGAGAGAGAGAGAGAGAGAGAGAGAGAAAGAGAGAGATGCCAAATGGACATACAGCAAAAAAAACATTACAAAAAGAAAAAACAATGTTTTATGTCTCAGGTCTCAGAAAGAGGAAGAAAGACAAAGAGAAAGAGAGAGAGAGAGAGAGAGAGAGAGAATAACAGGTGAAAGGACATTTGGATATGACAGTATGTTCTCTAGCACACCGGATTTGGCACAGACAGACACACACAGACAGACACACACATCTCTTGAGGAGCGTCAGCATTTCCTCCCTAGACCTGAAAATTCAATTATCAGAGGAAGAGAGAGAGTGAAAGCAGAAGAGAGAGACGGGCGTACGCTAAAAGCTTCTCTATCAGCTGTCATGTCGCTTGTGTTTTCCCCACAGACTGAGATTTACTGTCTAGGCACTAAGTTTTAAAAGCCAGACAGAGTTTAATAATGACAACATCTTACCAAATCCCAGCATATCCACAGACCCTTCCTGAAAGACCACTCCTGCTGAAAAGACCCCCAAAATAATGTTACAAAGTTACAATACACTTTTGTTATCTGCAGGTATAATCTACAGTCCCGTGAACAAGAGAACGAGGATTTCAACAAAGTAAACTGAGCTGATAAAGTAAAAAACGTCTCATAAGTCAGGGGAAAATACAGCCTGCAATACAGTACTGTGAAAAAACATCACACAATTGTTCCTATCTCTAATGGTTCTCTAATAGCAAGAATATTTGTCATGGCAGGATCTCCTATAGAGTCCCAAAACATTGTCTTCTTCTCCGTCCACCCACATATCTTCTGATTATAAAGCATTCTCCTGACCTTTGGTCGTCTGATTGGATGGGAGTTTTAGCTGCAGCTGAATGGTAAAAAGGCATAAAGACCCCTGACAAACATCTGATAATGTGGCTTTTGTCAGTCATTCAGTACTTTGAAGGCCACTGCAGACTCGTTCTCTCTGTCCGTCATCCAACGATGACAACACGATCACTGCAGCTTCACGAATTAATGCTAAAACAGACCTTTAATTCAGGTTAAACCGAGTGCTGCGGTTTCAACCTCTGATTCTTCTCCAAGCTCATCTAGAATTTGCTTGTGGTCCCTCTGTGCATGTTTATGGGCTTCAGTTTAAACATGAGGGGCTTTCTGCTTACAATGACACAGCATGAAAATCAGAGCAGAGACACAGACCTAATTAAGAGACCTAAAGCCAAACTCTTGGCAGAGCCACTATGAGCCGTTGTTTGTAAAGCTTTTGAACAAAGAGGGCGTCCAGTTTCTTTGACTGACTGAGTGAGTTCCAGATTCTTTGACTTGATCTTTGAAATAAACACTTTTTGACATTTTTCTTACACAAACTCAGGTGGCCAAAATCTTTGTTAAGTCTTACAAGTCATGTAAGCAATAAAGGCTTCATAAAGACAAGACGAATTACAGTAAATAAGTATACATAAAGCAACTATACAATATTTATACATAAAGACTTTCCTAAAAGTCTTTCTGATGACATCATTAACCAGAGAACTTTCTGAATTAACTTGCTGTTCACTGGCCTCAAACTTGCATTAACACAAAGGAAAAAATGTCTAAATGTATTAAATCTCGTAAGAGGGACAGACCAAAACACAAGCAACTCTTTGAGTGTTTGCTTTGGCTCTTTAGACTCTCTTTGTGCCAGTATAATGGGGCATTTTGGGGCACCCAGTGCTCACTGGCACAAACACACACCCTCTTTCCAAAAGCACAAGCAGACAGCAATGCATCACTCTGTACAGGGGAAGAAAGAGATATTATGAACCTCTCCACAAAGAAAAAAGGAAGAAAAAAGGAGGGGGTAAAACAGAACATTTTTGGGCAGACACCTGGCAGACCAAACTGACCGCAGTGAAGACTACACAGTGAGATTAGGTTGTGCTAGAAACGCTGTATATACACAAAATAAATACATAAATAAATAAATATACACAGGATAGATAGATAGAGAGAGAGAGAGAGAGAGAGAGAGAGAGAGAAGGGGGTGAGTGAGAGATATAGATATGTGTGTGTGTGTGTGTGTGTAGGGAGGTTTACAATCATATATTGGGGACAATTTTGGACCCAAAAGTCAGCAAAACCTGACAAATCTGAGCAAAACCTTCTTTTGGGGACGTCCTCATTTGTTAAAAACTCTATAAAAATATAGTATTTTTTTTATTTTAAAAATGCAGAAAGTATATAGAAGTTTATGGAATGCCCCCATTTAAATGGATGTGTGTGTGTGTGTGCGTGCGTGCGTGTACCCCTTAATCCAGTTCTTTTTTTATCTGCCCCAACCCCCTTTTGTAAGGAGGTACTATAAGAGGCTTTTAAGTTGGGGGGGGGTTGGGGTTGGCTGTGTTTGAACAGTGTGTGTGCTACTATGAACACGACTGCATACTAACTCAAACCACACTACGGTCAAGCATGTCAACTTTTTCAGGTTGGTGTACTGCAAACCTGTGTAGTGACTTTAAGCTCTGACCTGATAAACATGCCGCACTTCAGCACTGAATGAGAAGTTAGAGTGAAATTCAAGACCACGAACAACTCGCTCACTGTGGATGAGAACAGTGAGAGTGGTCTTTAACTGGGGTCTCCAAACCCGTCTGACTAGACAGTGTGTTAAGGATCAGCCAGGCTGATTTTCTGAGGATTACTGGGGAAGCGTCTTGCTGAAGGATAACCCCAAACTGTCGCTCTCTTTGACATGCTTGCCAAGCAGACCTCAGAGCTTAACAAAATCATTCTAAAGCTTCTGTGTGTAATTCAGAAAGTGGCCATTAGGGTTAAACGGATCCCAGATTTTGGCTTTGGTACAACACAACGCTATCAAACTATAAACTACAGCTGCCAATAGTGAAATAACCAACTGGTCAATGACAGTAATTCATTACAATATATTTGTAAGACGCTTTTATCCAAAGCATCTTACAATGCATTCAAGCTACATTAGGTCACTATGCGTGTTCCCTGGGATTCGAACCCACAACCTTTAGCGCTGCTAACGCAATGCTCTACCAGTAGAGCTACATGAACACATAAAATACACATTAACTGCAATAATTTGCAATGCATTAATTTTTCCAATTAATACATTAACACATCAGTTCATGTTTTTAGAAAGGAAATCAAATTACTGATCATACATTATCCAGTTCCCAAAACGCATCAAATGGTAAACTACAAATGCAAATCTGCAAGAATAAAACCGGTTTAAACCAAACGTACATATAAGTAACAGATCAATTACTAAATGAATGTCAACACATTGTTTATGTCATTATGTCAAACTACTGAACCGTAATAAATAACAGCACTAACTTTGAGATCACGTACCAATATTTTGCAAAACGGTCACAATAATTCTGATCGTGAGTTTTTACTTCGCCTGTACTTTTTGGGAATATAGCATGTAATCCGGAAGCCTATAGGAGCAGCAATTCCTTTAATATCTTCCTTACAGTAACTACATCACCCCTCACACACATTTCAACTCAGTGCTGTTTGCCCTACATCTCCTAAAGGGAAGTACAGTGAGGTCAAAGGTCATTCTCGCACACACAGACACAAACACACCACACAGACACAAACCGGCACCCAAACACGCGCAGTAATATAGAAAGTACAAACAGTGGACTAGTTAGAGGAAGTTCTCCAGACAAAAGTTCTTTAGTAGTTACTTCCTGTGTCCTTCAGCCCCAACAGAGTCACAGTAACAAAAACTGTCAAAAAAGACAGTGTGTGTGTTTGTGTGTTTGTGTGCAAGTGAAAGCTCCATCACCAGATGACACAACAGAATGTACACACGAATCATGCTGACCAAAAGCGATGTTTTGAAAGCAGTTAACTCCTTTGTCTTTTAGAGAGTATCTCCTCAAAGTAAGTTGTCAGAGCATCTGTGTAAACACAACCACACACCTCCAGACATGTGAGGTCACAAAAACATGCCTGGGTCGCATTTCACGACAAAACCAAAATAACCAAAATAGAAAATGACTAATATTTTACAAGAAAAATCAATCTTTTTTGCAAGACAATCAAGTTTTTGCAATAATATTGCATTGCATCAATTTTTATTTAAATAAGCAGAAATTAAATACAGTGCCACAAGAATTATGCACGGATGCATCAATATTATGCATAATTGCAAAAATGATGCATAATTAATTTACAATTTAACATAACATCACTTTTGTTTGCCCTACAGCAGTTTTTTTGCATTGTGACAATAGTTTAGTGGAGAAAGTGCTAAACTGTCATTTAATAAAAACTGTTGCAATGCAAAAAACTATAACAACACTAAAATAATCTTTATTTTCAATAAGAAAAACATGATTTGGAATGAAATATGGACTAGTTATGTTCCTGACAGGTGTCATGAGATGAACCTGACTGCTGCTTTGCTAGAGTCTGTCAGATGTATCAACAAATGTCAACCAGTTACTGTCAATTATTTGTGCTGGAGAGAGACATCAAACATATTATGGCCTTTCAAACACAGCAAGGCACACGCGACACGGAGGCCTCCATCTCCACAGAGAGATCCATTTCATTAATGAACGCATGAGGAGAAACAGTGAGGGGGGGGTGATCGGCCAATCACAAGCAAGGACAGCAGGGGCCTGTGGCCTTGTACTTCCTGTCCTCGTTCAGCACACACAGAGATGTTGACAACTGATATATTTAGACTAGGTTAAGCACATGTAATATTCACTGGAAGAGAATTCCCAAAGGAAATAAAAACATGGAGGTGCTGACTACAGTGTGTGTGTGTGTGTGTGTGTGTGTGTGTATGTAATGTCCTCACTAATATAGTAAATCATCATGACAACCAACTTGTGAGGATATTTGGCTCATAAATCAGCCAAGTCATGTTTTTCTTAAATCTATTGTCAAACAGATATAAAGATATACAGAAAGACAGATAGATTAGTTTCACTAATTTAACAAACAAACAAACTTGTGTGTGTGTGAGGGTCAGTTGTTTGTGCGTGGACTACTCTGGATCATTCAACATCTCTGGTTTACTATTGTTATTGTTGACGCAGAATGTTCCCTCTGACAAAAGCTCCCATTCTCTCAATAGGGCCACTGCTATGTTAATGTCCTCATCATCAATAGATCATAAAGTCGTGTGAGGGACAGGTTACCTCAGTTCAGTCAGTGACACATTTTTGGTTTTCTGTGTTTGTTCGATTTCAGACAAAAGTATATTTCTGAACATATCAGGGACAGAAAACAGCTGCTGTAGATTCCAATACTGATTACATAATATCTGCAAACCACACAGACACCCACACACACCCACACACAAACACACACACACACAATACAAATATTTGTGTCAAATAATGACATTCATTCTTCCGTATAAATGCTCACTCACAACAGTGGGCGTCTGTAATAATCACTAATTAAACATAATCAAGACTAAATACACCAACAACTAAACAAAACCCACAATAACATGGTGGATTATTAACTCAAACTTCCAGTTAATTTACTGCAAGACAGATGAAAATAAAACCTGTTATATCTTGTGAAGGTACGTATAAAACTCCTACTTTGCTTTAGTCCAGAGACAAAATTCTGGCAGAATCTACTTTTGAGTTGATAGGGTTAGTCTGTATAAACAATACATTGTTATTGCTTTGGTTATGTTTCCATTTAGATAAAGTAAATGTATGTGTATGCGTATCTGTGTGTGTGTGAGAGAAGCTAAACTTACTTCACCCTCTGGACACATTCTGTCCCACCAACATCTCAGCTGTGCTCATCAGAGAGAGACGGCATAGAGACAGAGTGAGTGAGAGACTGAGGACAAGTGAGAAAAGATACCAACCCACCCCACCCAAATAATGCACACAAAAACACACACACACACACACAAACACACACACACACACGGGTTAAAAGGTACTCTCTATAAACATACTAATTTTTATAGCTAATCAAATTTTCTATCCCCTTTCTCTAACCCCATTTCTAAACCTAACCCTCACAGAAAACCTTATTTAAAAAAACA
>JAZGTK010020303.1:0-11042 GCA_036877625.1 Ambastaia sidthimunki
AAAGTATGTAAAGTAGCCTGCAGTTTTATGTTTCAATCAGAGGTGGCGATAGAGAGGCAAATGTTACAGATTGCAGCTTTAAAGAGTTTTAGTACTCTTGTTTATTTGATACTGTACCTCAAAAACGACACTGACTCGCACAGTGTTTCCTGCCTTTACCACCATAAAACTCTTCATTTTACTGTCAGTGAACTTTGGTTTAACTGATGAAAGAAAAAAAAGAAATACCATGTTAATTTGTTTTGTGTCAACAGAACTAAAAATATTGAAAAATTGATTGTGGAGGACTTTACCTGGTGGAGGCATGGCGATGATGTAATTGTCAAAGCTCTCTGGAAGCCCCTCACCTCCTTCATTGGTGGCAATCACCCTTACCCAATACATGGCCATGGACTTCAGGCCCACAACAGTGAAAGATGTCTGAATCACAGCGTTTGTGTTGCGGCGACTCCATTCTAATTGGTCTGTGGGCCTGATTTCCACAAAATAGCCTTTTGCTTCATCTTCCACACCTTGCAGTTCTGTTGGCTTCGTCCAAGTCAGGGACAGTGTGGTGTAGCTTGATCCAGTTAGTTTGAGGTCTTTGACTTTACCAGGAGGCTCTGGGTGGTAAATTATATTACAGATATCAGCTTGACAATGATAAATATTCTGGTATTCCCTCTAAACTCATTTCAAAGTGGTATTGAGTGTTAGTGACCATTTGTTAATCAAGTCTTACTTTTGGGGTCCCTGGCAAACACACATTCAGAGGGTCCGCTTGGCTCCCCGGGGCCACATATATTGATTGCGCTCACTCTGAATTCATACTCTGCCCCCTCTATGATGTCTTTAACTGGATACTTTTTGTCTAAAGACAACATAAACGTTAGACTTTGTATTTGGAATAAATCAAAGATAGGTGAAGTAACTTTCACACATATGTATAAGCTACTTCCCAGCTAACAATTTTAGGTTGTAAGAACATTTCCGTAACGTTACATTTTTTTTTGAAAGTTCTAAAAACATTCAGACCTCCAGTTTTTTAGATGTTGATTAACATCACTGCTTGGTTATGAGAACGTTATTTAAACACTAAATTCAGTAACTTTTTAAAATGTTCCATTAACAACTTAAGAATGTTTTGATACATATTATATATGATGTAAAAAAAGTTATGCTGGTGTTACTACAAAAACATTTTGTAACTTTTAGAGAATGTTAGCCAATGTTCTGACAACATTCCCTGTTAGCTGGGTGTAATCAATACACACACCTTCAAATTAATATCACAGATTCATATTTGAGAAATGATTTGTCAAGACCTCTGATTGGCTCATCTTTTGGGTTCACTTGGCTCCAAAAATTGCTGCCCTTTTTGCGTTTTTCCACATTGTAGCCAATAATGCTGCTCCCTCCAGCGTTGGACGGAGGGAGCCACGCCAAATGAATGCAGTCTTTAAAGGCACTGACCACTTTAGGAGGAGCTGGGGAACCAGGGAATGCTGGGAAAAAACAACATATTTTTGACATGATTAAAACACACTGTTTTATCAGACTGACAAATGATCATTCAGTTTCACATCAAAGTGTGGACAGAAATATGACACAGGCAATGGAGTAACAGGAAACTCACCCAAAGTGCCTGCAGCAATGTCCTCAGTGGTTATGACATCACTGAGGCCTTCCGAATTTTTTGCCCGGATTCTGTAGCAGTACTTGCGGCCACGGTCTATATCTGTATCTCTGTAGGAAGGCTGTCCGGGAATGTCTCCAATTTTAGTCCAGGTGTTTCGTCCCAGCTGTTGACGCTCAAGGTTGTAATTAGTCACTTGACACCCACCATCGTCTTTTGGGGGCCTCCATTTAAACTCAATGCCAGTCAAAGAGCTTTCTACAATTTCCACAGGCCCTTGTGGTGCAGTCGGTTTGTCTGGTGAACACAAATATTAAGAGTTATGCAATTGTCACGCTTGTATAAAATGCTTCCATAGAATGTTTTCTGTATTTTGAAAATAGTTCATCCAAACATGAAGGTTCATGAAGTATCATTTACTCAATGTCATTTCAAATGCATGTGCATTTAAATTTTAAAACCAGCAATCCATCACTTTTTTTAGGTTGGAAAGAAACAAAAATCAGTTATTAAACAAGCACATAAGATCATTGTTTTCAAAACTGTCTCTTTTCCTTATCTGCTGAAGACATAACACAGGCAGAACCAACGTGTAATGAAGACAACAACATTTTTTGTAGCTTATTTTTTGCCAGTCTTTTAATACCATCTTCCAACACATACCGAGCACAATAAGTTTTGACGTTGCCTCCACAGTGGCAAATTCATTCTTGATTTTGATCTTGATATCTCCCGTGTCTTTGCGTTGGCACTTTTGGAGAAGCAGGCGGCTGTGAGTGGAAGACTTCTCGATCCTGACACCGGAACCCTCCAGTAGCTCTTCTTCCTCTTGAAACCACTGAATCTTAATTGGCTCTTTCCCTGAGAATGGAATCTTGAAGGATGCATTCTCCCCGGCTTTCACAACAACAGGCTCTGAGAATTTACCCAAGTCATCTGCATCAATTTTAGGAGGGTCTGAGGAGCGATCACACATAGATTAGATGAACATCATATATGGCCAGTTTTGTGTTGACATGCATGAAGGAAAGTCTTCGTTGGACAGCCCTACCCTCAATGGTTAATGTTGCCTCTGATTTACGCCCTTCTGCCTCAAACTTGTATTTCCCAGCATCTTTCTCCTGGCAGTTGTTGATGATGAGTTTGTGCTGAGCCCCATCTTTGACAATTGTAATTCTGTCCTTAGACTCCAACTGACACAAAGAAAAAACTGCATTTAATCTTTGGGATCTAATACTTGCTTTATATGGTTAATGTAAATTAAAGGTTGGGTTGGCAATTTCTGAGAGGCTAGCAATAGCCTAGCTTTGAAAACATAAGATCCCGCCCTCCGTTCAGAGTGCTCTTTAAAGCACTCTGACCTCCACAGTACTATGTGGAGGTATGCAAATACATAGTTGACAGGCAAGTAGGACATTCTGTCATTGCATTTGGACTGAATGCAATGATTGGACAAACATTTTATGGTCCTATGCCTAAACTAATAGCTTTTACAACAGAATATTATATGTTTATAAAGTACTGTATTTTGAAGAACCTTTTTGCCATCTTTGTACCACATTCCAGTGCTATCTTCATTACTAAGTTTGCAGGACAACTCTGCTAATTCTCCGAGGTTGGCAGCAGTATTTGACAAGCCACTCAGGAAGTGAACGCCAGGGTCTGCATGAAAGAAAATATGATATCATCTAACCAATGACAGTAAAATTACTATTTTAATGAGGGGTTGCCGTGCAAATTTGATTGTGCCATATCAGATGAAAGACTCGATGAAAGACTCGAAAAGACATGATTACATACCTGTGATGGTGTCAGGGACCAGTTCACCAACTCTTGCACGTCTCTTATGTTTTTGACCTGATTGATCATCTCCTTTATCATCCTTCCCTGTTCCATCACCTCCATTTCCATCTTCCAGAGTAGAGCCAGTACTATTTCTGTTTTCAGCCTCCATGATTGCCCTCCTCTCTGCTTCATCTCTCTCTGCCTGGGCCTTCCTCCTGGCTGCCTCATCTCTCTCTGCCTGGGTCCTCCTTTCTGCCTCATCTTTCTCCATCTGTGCCCTCCTCTCTGCTTCTTCACTTTCTGCCTGGGCTTTTCTCCTGGCTGCCTCATCTTTCTCCATTTGAGCCCTCCTGGCTGCCTCATCTCTCTCTGCCTGAGCCCTCCTCTCTGCCTCATCTTTCTCTGCCTGGGCTTTCCTCCTGGCTGCTTCATCTCTCTCTGCCTGAGCCCTCCTTTCTGCCTCATCTCGTTCCTGCTGGGCCCTCCTGGCTGCCTCATCTCTCTCCCCCTGGGCCCTCCTCTCTGCCTCATCCCTCTCTGCCTGGGCTTTCCTCCTGGCTGCTTCATCTCTCTCTGCCTGGGCCCTCCTCGCTGCCTCATCTCGTTCCTGCTGGGCCCTCCTCGCTGCCTCATCTCTCTCTGCCTGGGCCTTCTTCCTCGCTGCCTCATCTCTCTCTGCCTGGGCCTTCTTCCTCGCTGCCTCATCTCTCTCCGCCTTGGCTCTCCTCTCTGCCTCATCTTTTTCCCTCTGCAGTCTGGCTTGCTCCTCAGCCAGACGTCTGGCTAGTTCATCTGCATCATTTTTTCTATGGGCATTAGGATCTAAAAAAGAACAGAAATAATGGAAAAAAAGAATTTAGGAAAACTGCATTTACACATTGATACATACAACCAAAAACACACAAGTAAACCTACCTTCCACAACCAAGGTGCCATGGCTTGACTTGAGTCCAACAATAGCTGAATAGACTCCCTTATCTTCTGGCTTACAGTTTTTTACTGCTAATTTGTGGACTTGCTTACTTTCAGAGACTGTGATGTCATATTTATCTCCATGCTCAACAGAGACGTCATTGGCACACCAGGTTATTTGTGGCACAGGTCCAGATAAGGCACACTCAAACACAGCATCCTGGCCCTCAAACACTGTAGTGTCCTTTAACATGCTATCGAATTCCACATTAGGGACTGGACGCATAAACAAATGTCATAATTGACATGAAAATCATCACTGTTTGTCAGCAATAATAATGCAAATGACATGCACTAAGAATAATCTTTTAAGCAATCAAACAATAATAAAAAAAATTCTAGCAGAAACTTAGCAGAAAAAACCTCTTACGGTCTAGGACAGTTGAGAACATGTTCGCATCCTTAACATCCACTTGGTATAATCCGGCATCTTCAGGGCCAAGATCCCTAATGCTAAACAAGTATGTTTCACCAAATTTTTGCATGTTGTGTTTTGTGGAGTCATCGGTTCCATCTCCATAATCGAGCATTTCTCCATCCTGGTAAAAAGTACAGTAAAGTGAGTGTACGTTGCCTGTAAACAAACATTGACTTGTTTCTTAGTAAAATTTAGGTGAGGACACTTACTTTGTAAAGAAGAATTTTACTGTCCGGATCCTTTAACTTCATGTCGAGTTCAAATTCTGCCGTTCCATCCGTTTTTACCTCAATCTGTTTAAGGCTTTCGACTTTCTCAACATACTTAAAACAGAAAAGGAAAGATTATTGAATGGATATGTTTATTATTTAAAACCTTAACCGGCAATCCATAATTTTATGGGTTAAGAATGAACAAAAATAAGTTATTGTGACAGATCAGTGTTAAAAATGGTCTGCTTACCCTGATTCACAATGGTATGTTTTTAATAATGATTTATAATGTGAGTTGTCGGGTCAGATTTACCAAGAAATGTCAGTTTGGCTTAATTTGACTTAAACATACGTAATGAAAAGTATGTAACGTAACCTGCAATTTTATGTTTTAAACAGAGATGGCAGTAGAGAGACGAAAGGTACCATTCTCATACAAGCGACACACATTACAAACACTAAGAACAACAGAAACCTTAGACTGCTCCGCTTCTCTTTCTGTCTTCATTTGGTTCAGTTTCTTTAGCATCCATCTGAAGTCAGTGACTCCATATTCGTGACAAATGCGCTCATAATCTTTCCTGGTTGCGCTCAATAACAGTTCCCAGAACCTCGGATCAATTTCTCCCTCCTTCCATGGTTTTTCTTTTCTCTTCACAACTCTAAAAAAATAAAATAGAGTATGAAACTGTTTGTTTTGGTTTTTGGTTTTATTACTGTAGTTTTTAAATTGAACTCAATCCCCTGTCATGTGTTTGTGTAAACAGAAAGCAGTGATACATTACGTTTTCTTCAACAATTTTCTGAATTCCTCAGGGTCATTTTTGGGAGCTGAAAAATTAGATGCGTTGTAAGATGTTTTTTAACTCTAAACTCTCTTAAAATTGATACATTTTCCAATATTGACTTCATTTTCAAGCACCACAGCGTACACACCTGACTTTCTTCTCTTGAATCCAACTGAAAAGGAAAGAAACAGATTATTTTATGTTGTAATCTATAATTTTCACCACAATCACTTTTAGAGGAATAAACAACACAATATTATTTCTGAATGAGCTGTCAGTTTTCTCACCCTCAATGACATTCAATGCAGCAGTACAAACCGCTTTTCCGAATGGATTTATGGCGAAGCATTTGTATGTGTCTGCTTGTTCCGAAGAAACATTTGGTATCTTTTGGGAGGAGAAAAATAACAAATGACTGCATATATTACTTTCTTAATAATTTCTCATGTGGCAATAATGCATTTAATATACAGGGAGAAAAGAAAAAAAATTATACGAGCTGAAAATTGAATTTCACCTCCAGGATATATTCTCCATTCCGTTCATCAAATTTTGTTATATATTTTTTAGAATCAGAAATTTCGCCCTTGTTACGTCCCCACGAAACCTCTGGTGCTGGATCTCCATTCACGATAGCTCTGAATAAAGCCACTTTGCCTACACAGCATTAAACAAAAAGATCAATTATTGGACTTAAATTTTACATTTTAAAGAATTCCGGGGAAAAGTTTCATTCAAAGTTCATCTGTTACCTTCCTGGATAGTTAAGGCGATGGGTTTTCTGGTAAAATCTGGAGTTGTGGTTCCAGGGGGCAGTTCCTCAACAAACTGTGTTACCATAACACCTGGAACTTTTGACCGCTTCCTGATGGCCACTGAAATACAGAACATTTATTTTTCCAAAAGCAGTTTTATAATAAAAACTATACAGAAATGATATACAATAAAGAGCTATTAATGAGAATATTAATAGTAAATATTAATGCAACTCCTTGTCTATGTAAATGACTTTACAGGCAAATTCATGAATTCAGTAAGGATAGCGTCCTCAGATTTAAAGCTGTACTTGTCCTTTATTTTACCACTAGAGGGCGATGTTTTATCACAGCGTCTATCATAAATACGTGGGAGGACTGTTACATTGATTGAACAATAAGGCCACAGATTTACCAAACCAAAAACAGGGTGCAAAAATAAACCATTTTGTCATTTGCAAGTTAATCTGAAGCAAAAATATAGTTTGAAACAATAGGTATTTAGATTTAAATTAATTATGCTTTTGTTCAGTGTATATTCAGTCAGCAAATCTCTATACATGCATGTTGTTTGTGGCATCATTTTTATACAATGTGAAATTTATCCGAAGAATGTCACAATAACCACAGGATTAACTTGCCTCCTGTTCCTTCTGCTGGCTTCCGCATCTTCAAAATGTTATTTCTTCCTTTAGTTCAGAGTTTGTAGTAGTTACACTATCTTAAAAAAAGAAATTCAGAGAAAGAATTACTTAAATTCGAACATGTATCTAACACTAATAATTTTATCTTGGAAACTACTGTACTATCATTCTTTGAAGCAGACAATTGTAAAATCCAGTTAACCCTACTCAGCTGACAATTCTAGGTTGTGGGAACGTTTCCTTAACATTTCCGTTAAGAAAAAAACATTAAAAATGTTATATGGAATGTTCTAGGAACATTTAAAACATTTAGTTTTTAGACACCGTGTTAACATTATTGCTTGGTTATAATAATGTTATTCAAACTTTTATTCTGTATCATTTTAAAATGTTCCACCGACAACTTTAGAATAACAGTTTTTAAATATATATGATATATAACAGTAAAAATAAAAAAGTTAACGTTTAAAAAACGTTGCTGCAAGCACACGGAAGGAACTTTTGGAGAATGTCAGCCAAAGTTCCCTGTTAGCTGGGTAGTTGTTTAACCATTAATTATTTTAAATGTTTGTTGATATGATACTCAGAGTTGTAACTTATTTCGTCATGTGTTGAGCTCTATTCATTATACATGAGCAGACTAGCTGTAGCACTGCAGAGGGGCTGATGTGTGTAAATGAGGAATGTGAAACCTCATCTGACAACCATGTTTTCCTAACAACCTCAACGGCGTCAACCGGTGTGCCATCAAATGACTGCTCTCTCACCCACATCATAAAATTCTGTCATTCTGCCCTTCATGTAAGACAATGTTATGCATTTTGGGGGCCATACCAAATGTTTATGCTCTTAACTGTACAGTACATATCATGACAAATCAGGAAATGTTACCTGCAATGTCACATTAAGAATACAGAACAACATCTGGTTTATTAGCTCATCATACCATAAAACTGCAAACCGTAACTTTATTGGGTTAAAGATAGATAGATCAGTTTTGAGCAAGTACATAACAGACCAGTGTTCAACCATCTCATTACCTTACCCTGATTCACAACTAACTAGTAAGTTAGTTAACAGTAAGTGAAAATGATTAAATAATTTCAGCTGTTGGGTCTCATTTCTCAGGAAATGTCAGTTTGGCTTCATTTGACTTTGACGTAATGAAAATACGTAAAGTTAGCTGCAATTTTATGTTTTAAACAGAGATGGCGGTAAAGGGGCAAAAGTTACAGCTTGCAGCTTTATGTATACAGTATATGTATACATGCATCCGTTTGCTAGTTAATCACCAAAAACTGTGTCTATGAGTCACTGACCTTCAGAAAATTAAGCAATAAAGATATATTAGGAGTTTGAAATTATATATGTATCGCAGGTTAAAGTAACACAAGACTATCATAAAATTTTTATTACAGCAAGTGAAAATTCACAGGATCTCTACCAATGACTCTGTGAGCCACGGGGGGATTGACTTTCTCTCCCTGCTTTTGATAGGTCACATACCTCATAACGCCACCATATCAATCACACTTCAGCTCTGGGGGGCTTTTGGGGTGTGAAATTTTGCCCGGGTGCAAAATATTTTTAAATGATCATATAAAAAATTACAAATAGAAGCGTCACCGATTATCTAGTATCTAAAGTCGCGGTCAAGATTTCATTAAAAGAATTTGAAAAGAACTTTAGGGAACAATAATAAAGAAAAATTATTTTTTTGTTTGAGGTAAATTTACCTGGTTTCAAAGATTATTATATATGTTTACTCAAAAAAAGACAAAGATATTGATTAAAAACAGAATGTTTTCAAACAAATGTACCAAATCCTTTATTTGGATATTATGAATGGAAATTATGTATATGTAAGAAAACAAGCACATCCACAATATTTTCTCTTTTTCTACACCATCTTTTCATATATTCTGCTCTGCTTTTCATCTTGCTGTATCCCACAAATTGAGATTTATTATTAATAATGAATTCCTAATATTTCCTTTGATGTTAAAAATTAAAAGCTGCTCTCTGAAAAGTGAAGATCAGAGAAGAGGGAGAGTAAAATCAACTCACCTTAATGTCCAGCTGCCTCAACACAACTGTCTGTGACTCCAGAAATTTAGTGCTGCCTCTCTGTTTTGTTCAGCAATAAAACAGTACTGGGCCAATTTTGAAACCTCTCGAGCAGTTGACTCTTATTAGCTGTCACATTAAATTGTTATTCGGGCGAAGTTTATGGTAGCTGTGTGACGGAGGCCGTGTCTCTGGCCCGTGGTCACGCTTTTTCTTTAAATGGTAAGAGTGACATTTAAGTCGCTTTTGTGACTTCTCATTCACCACTGCCAGGGACAAGATGTAACCTCACCTTTGCCAGAAAATAAAGAGGATCACGTTTACACTTTATCACAGCGTTTGAAGTAATCACATCTCATCAGAACATACAGACAGAACAACAACACTTTCATTATGTCAGTATATCATTTACCATGTTATGCGGCATGTTGTCTAGTAATGTGTTACCTCAGAGTGACATTCTGTGGCAAATTCTAATTTTAATAGACATGCTATTTATATTGTAATGATGCTCACTGGTGACTTCCCAACTAACAGGGAACGTTTCAAGAACACTGCAGTAACATATAAAAAATGTTATTCTTATGCAGTTAGTGGAACGTTTTAAAAAGTTCCAAAACTAAAAATTCTTTGAATACCAAGCAATAACAGTAATACAACATCTATAAAACTGAATGTTTTGAATGTTTCTAGAGTGTTCAAAACAACACTTTTGGCATTTTTGTTACATATGAAAACATTAGGAAAGTGTTCTTACAATCTAAAATTTTTAGCTGGGTTGATCAAACTCGATCGAGTTTTTTGGACAACTAAAGTTTATTATTTAATCTATGACTTTCTTCTCTATTATAGCATGTCCTGGATAAAAACACAAAGTTGTCCGTTCAGAATACAACACTAGTACTAGTCAAATACTTAGTGTGTGGTTTGTATATATAATTATGAATAATTACATATAATATCTTTATACATTCATTGGCCAACAATACAATATTTGAAAGATAAATACAACCAACTACATATTCAATCAACAAAACTGTCATATGTGTGAATACTATGTTGTCAGCAATAGTGTGCAGTTTGTACTAGCAGTTTCCAGTTAGCAGGTTACTATTTAATTTCAATCATCCAGACACTTTTTCAGCCCCGTCTTTGATGACAAGGATCGAATCAACAAATAAATGATTTAAGTGAAAGTGACATGTATTTGTCAGTTATGGTTACCCATAACCGAAATGTGACCTCTGCATTTAACCCATCCTTCATGAGGAGTGAACACACTGCAAACACACACACACCCGGAGCAGTGGGCAGCTATCTCTGCAGCGCCCGGAGACCAATCGGGGGTTAGGTGCCTTGCTCAAGGGCACTTCAGTTACTACCTGCCGGAACTGGAATCGAACCAGCAACCTACTGATTACAAGCCCGACTTCTTAACCAGTTGACCACAACTGATCTTATGACTTCTGTGGTGGATACGTGGCCTCAGAGAACAGATGCCATTTCAGGAGCAGACCATGCTGTTCATACCCAGACAGCTTAGCAGCGCTCACAGGCTACTGTTAACATGATTTGGGCCCCATAAAAACATATATAACTCTATGACTTCATAGTCCATAATAATAACTCTATAAAACTCTATAACACTGTTCATCAGCACCTGAGTGTTCAGAATGAAATGCAGTAGGTCACTCAAGCACTAACTGTGTCAGGGAGCAAAAATCAAACTTAATGAAACTTTTTTTAAACACACATGCTCTCTCTCTCTCTCTCTCTTTCTCTCTCT
>JAZGTK010020304.1:0-11041 GCA_036877625.1 Ambastaia sidthimunki
TTAAATTTTACCTCTCAATATAAAGCATGATTGGGAAAGATTTAGCATTACTGTGAATTTATTATGCATTAACCACACAAGTCCAAGTTTGTAAATAAAACAGGGGTATGGGGCAAAGTTTGATATTTGTTTGACATTTCCCGCATATCATGCAAAAACTTCAAATGTGATGAACATCGCATGAGAAAACCCAAGTAAACGTCTGCCTTAGGGGGGTGAAATGCCAAAATATAGAAATAGAATTTTCATGATGTTTCTGGCTGCATTAATTCAAATCTTGATCAGGCCATTAGCTGTTATTTCGGGTAAGAGGGGGTGGTTGCCTGCTCTGGCGTAGGGGTGAGCGTGTGGTTGGGTAGGGGGTTGGTGGTATTTGTCAGCTCGCTTCTTCCGCTTCAAGCCCAGATTGATGGGTCATCTTTTATCTCTTGTTTCTTTTCAAAAGGTTTTCTCTCAGAAAAGGTCAAATACTTAAAACTATTTGCTTCACAGCATGTCACTTTTCCTCAGAAGGCCAGTAGAAGAAAAGTAAGAGAGGCTTTTCAGTCTGACAAAAGTGTGTCTTAGTGCACTTCCTCTTTTTTGGAGGGAGCGGGAGGGGGCAGTACTGACAGTGCGCTATCGTGCCTCGCCTTGTGTCGGCTGTCTCTACAGGTTACTCTTGTTTCAGACATTAGCCATTAACCATGGGGAGAATCTAAAGATTCTGACAGTGAAGGTCAACATCCCGACTAGGTGAAGAATGACTTCTGTAGGTGGTGTGTCAACGCCAGGTTAGCACAACCCCCCCCTTAAACACACCCACCTCTTCCTCGTAGTCTGGCTCAATGCTGTTGTCTGTTTGATGGGCAGTTGCCTGGCAGCTGACTTTTACACTGCCAGGTGTGACAGGTGTTTGCTAAAGGTAAAGGTTTTTGATAGTGGAGGGTCAACATGAGCGTAGACCCTGCATTTTACCACGTCTGCAAACTGGCCATCATTTCCCCCACCAGTAAGACGGAAAGGCCTGTTTCTAAAACAGGTGTTAAGGATATGAAACAGTGTTAGAAATGTGAAAGTAGGCATATAGGTGTGTCACTCAGTTTGGGGCAACATGGAAGAAGAAATCTAAAGATATTGCTATTAATTAGTTGTGGTAGATGTGGTACATTTGAGCTGATGTTTTGCAATCAAAAACCAATATTGGAGTGAATCATCATTGGCTTTTATCAGCTAACTGTAATTACAACAAAGTTTTAAAGCTGATGGAGGAGAGTCTTTGATTGGCAAGTGTGATTAAAATTTCATTGTGCTCTCTCTGTGGGCGGAGCTGCATGCTGTGCCCTGTGTGTGCCCCATGTCCAGGCGTCTGATCGGCCTGGCGGGTGTGTGTCAGGTGGCATTGCTGTGTTTTGCCCTCTGCCCTGCAGCAGCACCACACGCACACACAAACCCAGCTTGACTGTGACAGGTCTGTGTGTGTGAAGTCACATGACCTGCCCAGCTCTTAAGGTGTCCTGCGGTTAGACTGCCTCTCTCAGACTGACAGAAATGCCCGTAGTTATGTCTGAGAGGAGAGAGTAACAAAACAGGGGATAAATGCATTGGTTAACCAGTGGCTGATGATAATACTGATATCTGGACAGTATATAACGCAGTTACATGTGTAATACAGTGCAATCTTAAAATTGCAAATAAGATTGCAACCAATCCACATAACCAAAATACACAAAACATGCTCATTTTTATTTACAAATCTATTTATGCTTTGGAACTAACACTAAGGAGGTTTAGTACTAATAATAATCAACAAATGCTGGTATATTCAAAATGGCCCAATATCTGTGGATTATTTCTGCCTAGTAGCCAATATATCAATCTTTTACATGTAGAGGACACACATGGGGGTCACCTTTATCCCTAATAAGATTTCCATAGAGTATGAGCTATTTGAATTTAATTAAGTATTGTTAACTTAAGACCAGATTTAGCCCTAAATCTGGTCTCTGTTTATTTCTCAGGTCTGTTTTTTTCTTAGGTCATATACTCCACACAGATGATGAGATGGTGAGAAAAATCTCAGTTACTGATTTTTGTTCATTTTTAACTCCAAAAAAGTTACGGATTACAGCTTTAAGCAAAGCAGAGATTATTCTTGATTTGTTTGTGGCCAAATCTTGCCTATTTACAGTGTAAATGTAATTAAAGCTTGAAATCTGAAAGTGTTTCATCAATAAATTTGACTAAAAGTGAAAACAGCAACCGTTAAAGTACGCAAAGGAGGAGGGGAAATGGTGCCGGTCTGGAATGTGTTACTCTTGCGGGTTTTAAATGGTATCTGGACCTTGTTTGACTGTCTCTAATTAAAAACAAATATTTCTCACCGTCCTTCAAACCAAACCAGGCCGATATGTTTTCATCCAATCCAAATAAAGCTTGATCTGAGATTGTCTCTCTCTCAATCTAACTAGACTGGTGTTTGTTGACTTTTGGTTCTGACTGGAGAGCTGCCCAGAGCTGCTCTGAAGTGGCCGTTTATGGCGTACATTGATGGCGGTTTTCATTACAGCTCTCCGCATCCCTCAGTGCAGCTCATATGGGTTGCCAGGTCTGCCTCAGTAATTCTCAGCAAAGCATGATGCCTCAAAACTGACATTCAAGGTGCTCCACAAGTGGATTCATTTCAATCTCCATTCTAAAATAAAAGTGGACGGTCTTCGCTTGGGCAATGTAGCATCTATTGGCTGGTATAGGGCGCCAACATATTTGAACTTTGTTCTGGCAGTGGCAGCCAGGTATTTATAGAAGCGAAGTGCTAGTTGAAATAAATGACACCGATCAGATTTCATGCTGAAACTTTCCCTTAAGTGGAGGAATGCTTTTCAGTGGCTTTACTTTTCAGTGTGGGTGAGATGCTTAAACATGAAATGAAGTCTTCTAGAAGAAACATGGACCGGTTATATATGTATGAAAACATCTAAAGCATCTCACATAATACAATTTCAGAGTTTAATGTTAATGTTAATGTTGGTATCATTCCAGTCTCTATCATACGACTTCAGTGAGCATTTTAATTTTAGTTGTGGTAATTTATTGGCTATTAGATTACTCATAATAAAAGTGAATCTAAAAATTCTCTTATCATTTACTCAACTTCATACTTTTCTAAACTCGTATGGCTTTTTTTAATTAAAAAAAAAAGATGTTAGGCAGAATGTTAGTGACTTTTATTGTTGTGAAATTTAAAGATGGGATATCTGTGGTCTTTAACATCATAAAGGCCTTTTAAGGGCTTTGATTGTATTTACTTTGGCCTGAGTGTTTTTCAGCACATTATTCCCCCTTGAAAGTTCATCTCCAAAGTGCACTTTGTACCCAGCTAGTCAATTAAACCAGCGGCTTCATTCGCAACGTCTGCTATCTGTCTCCACTGCCCTCAGCTTGTTCAGAAATAAAACATCATCTCCTGCCCTGACCCATCATTCATGTTCTTTCTGTCTTCTGTCCCAGCGTCCCCTCTAGTCGCCTCCTTATTTCTCTCCTCTCTTTCGCCTGAGTGCTGCTGTGGAATGACAGGCAGTGGCGGCTGACTGTGTGCGGTAATGAGCCTACAGGATGAGTCTGTGGTAATGAGTTTGCGGTAATGAGTTTGCCACACTGCTTTCAGTGACCTGGTGCTCCTCCATTAAACCAAGAGCCTGTTGAGTTGATAGTGATGTTATTTGCAAAGAACTAGGATAAACACTGACATTTTCATAGGTTCATTTATTTATAACAAATCATCACAAGCCTTTTCTGATGATTTGTAATGACTCTTCTTGTAATGGAAATCTTTCAACCTTTCAATACTTTCAATATAGAAGCTACTTTCTGATTCAAATACGTTCAAGGGTGTACTAGAATAAAATCAAAATTACTACAAGTAAAATTCTTCAAAATGTTTTGAGAATAATTTTAATAACAAAATACAGGTATATTGCTTTATTAATGTACATTAATGAAATTACTAGCAGGTTTGCGTAGAATGTATTGCAACAGATTCCTGCAATTTTAATGGCCACTTGCTCATCTCATAATATTATGATCTGCCAATAAGAGTGTGGTAATCTCAGTTTAAGATCAGTTTTTAGAAGAATCATAATTACATTTATTGGACGGTTTTTTTTCCACAGTGCGTACAGAAGCAGGTGCACATGTGTTGTAGGTGTAACCAGCCTCATCATCAGCTCACATGAGTAAAGAAGAGTTGTCCTCTCCTTGAACGGTCATCAGTGAGGCCTTCTCAAATATATTAACTGTGAGATTTCCACCCTGCTCTGAATCCCCACTGCTGCCTTCTGTGTGACCCTCTTATTGCTGCCTGGTGCCTTTATTCCTGTAGACAGCTTCTTTGTTTGAATTATTAGTAAACTTCACATAATTAATTTGTGAAACACTTTACAATGGGGTGGATATACTATGGAGAGGTTCAAGAAAAAGTAGCACCTCTGTCTGTTTGCGTGTTTTATCAGTGTTATTTCTATTTTGTGTGTGTGCTGCATTCTTTATTTCCACCCCTTACATCATGAACCAATTCCAAGATGACCCAAAAAAGATGATCTTGGTTCTCTTTGTAAATATTAACTGCTGGAAGAAATTTGTGTCCCTGACACAGATTTGCTAAAGTTATGTTGGCATAATAGTGTTATTGCAAAAACTTGTTTTAGGGTTTCATCCCAAAACCTAACACCAGAATTGCTTCTAGAGCATTCAAGCCTTTATACTCTTTATACTCGAGAGTTATCAGAGGGTGCTGCTTTGACTCAGGTCATTGTTGCTGTTTGGCCCTGACTTTGCCTCTTGGCCCTGAAGGACAAGATGACATGTATCTTGCTTAACGAGGGTGCCTGTAGTGTTCCTGACTGTCAGGCCAGTGATCCTGTTACTGAGCTTTGGGTACAGACTGATTGGACAGCTCTGTCTGTTCTTAAGGTTGAAGAGACAGCAGCAGTGACCACCTCTCTCCCCTCAGGCTGCCTCTCTGCCACCAGCCGGCCAGTCTCTGGTCATTAGACTCAGTTTGCAGGGGGACTTGGAATTACAGCAGCTCTCTCCTTCGTTTTGTGTCCACTTTGTTCATATTTAGTGTCTGCTGCTTGAATCACAAATGATCATTCTGTTTTATCAGGAAAGAAGCTACTGTTTAACTGAGAAAATCAAGAATCGGATTAAATAATTTTTTATTATTTGAAATGAATTGTTTTTAGAAGGTCAGGAATACACTACTAGTTAAAAGTTATTTTGAGGTTTTCAGTTAAGCAGTTAAAACCTTTCAGACATGTTTACTTAAGAACCACAATGACAAGACAGACTTCATCAAAAGTGAAAAGTGTGTGTGTGTGTCCTTTAGTGTGATTCTTCTGAATTCCAGCTTACTCCTGGTGGAGTGAGATCACTTGTGGCTGTAAGGATTGGATGACTAGAATTCTACATCAGGGCTGTTTGGCCTCTGAGGAGGGTTCTGGGTAGGGTGAGTCGGACAGAGAGGAATGAGGACTATATGCCAGTCACAGGCCCTCGGCTAATGGCTCACTGAGGGATAGATGTCCGCAGATGTCACAGAGGACATCCAGTACCAATGGCTTTATGAACAGCTATCTAATTTTGATTGGCTACTTTTTAATCACTTGAAAATATTGAAATTTATATTCATGGCTGTCTTTTATTGACATCACTATTCAGATTTTAATAACAAATTTGCATGTTTATTATGAGATTTTAGTGTCTGTTTTATATATTTATCAAAACAGTTATTTAACTTGCTGTGAATGCTTTCTTGCATTTAACAAAGTTTCCACAAGAATGGATGTGGAAACTGTAGTGTCGCTCCCAATCCGCCCTGTGCTGATTGATCCTTGTCAGCCAACCATAGGATCAAGCAAGCGGTCTGCATGAAAGTTTTCATTGCCTTAAACCCAGATGCCAAATCCTCATCTGTCAATTTCTATCTAATGGTCTCTTGTGATGTCAGAACAACTGGAAGCAATCCCCACCAGTGAAGTTTTTACCATGCTGCACATTTCATGCCTCATTTACTTGCGTTTGGCCATTTTAGGTTGTAGTTTATAGCCCTTGGAGTATTAAGAAAGCAAAAATGCAAGCAACTTCAAAACATTAAAACCTCAATTCCACATCTGCATATATAAACTGGACTTCATATGAAACCTAAATGAAATTAGAATATGGAAAGCTCTGCAATGTCTATTTTATTGGCTATACTTGAATGCTTTGTCCGTTTGTTGAAATTCCTTTTATTTGTTGGAACTATAGATTTTTGGATCATACAAAGAAATATATCTGGTTCAGATGAGGTTTATGACACAAACATGAACAACAGTCTGGACACAAACAAATCACCATCCCAACAGGCCCCCATAAGCGCCGCAGGACACATCTCTAACACTCTCTGCAACAGTTTTTTTAAGAAGATGGAAGCTATGGGGGTGATGAACATCTGCCACTAGTTTGATGTGAGTGACTGTGAGGTTTTGCTCTTTTCAGACTCATGTGATGGTGGCAGCTTGAATGTGGTGTTAACTGTGCCTCCACACCGACTAGGCGTTTCTTAGCCTCTAGCTCAGAGCCTGAGACTGACGGCCTTTGACACCTGCCATTCTGGCCCTTTTCTAGGCGAAAAATGTCATTGTTTTTAGACTTGGCTTTGGCCTGATATCTGATGATTTTTTTTCTTTATTTTGGCCAAAGTCCCTTGTCCAAAATTATTCTTTTTATATGTCCCTTTATGTTACAGCAAACATGAAAGAGTAGATAGACATTAGTATATTTTATGTTAATTAGTTATGGCATATTTACATTAAGTTATTATTTATTAAATTATAATAATAATATGTTTTTTTTAATTGTCTATTATTAGTATTATTAGATTAAGTTATTGTTAATTAATTAAATAATCCACTGTTATCAACTTAATAGCCAATAAAATAAACAAAGCAAACTTTAAAGTGCTATTTTTGCTTTGTTTTTTTACCTGACAAAACAATTAGGGAATGTTGCCTTCATTTACTTATTAGTTTATTGTTTTTTTGTGATAATCTTGAATTAGAATTTGGTTACAGGGCCTAATTTTCATCTCATGATCACAGTTTTAGAGAGAAACATGGCACATAATGTGTTCTGTCACGTTAAACTTCAGTCACTAGATATGGTCAAAGGCAGTGGATGTACCTATGTTCCTGTAGCTCAACTGGTAGAGCATTGCGTTAGCAGCTCAAAGGTTGTGGGTTCGATCCCAGGGAACACAAGTACTGATCAAAATATATACCTTGAATTCACTGTAAGTCACTTCTGCCTAAATGAATAAATTAAAATGTACACCCTCTAGATTTAAGTCTTCCGTAAACCACAGATTTTGTGTATCAAGTTACTGTAGTGATGATATCTCTTCACCCTGCCAATGGATCTGAAGAATGATTTTAATTAGCACATGTGTTTAGGGGGCTGTTAAAGGGGCAAGTATCAAAGTATGTATCCATCTCTTGATGTCACCCTGTGGTCAAGAACTTTGAGAGCAGGAGATGGACCAGCCTAAAGGATTATGACAAATACAGAGAGTACTACAGTTACTTACAGTTAAGGGGGTACTGTGACTTTGCCCAGGGACAGTCATAAACACATGATAGTTCCCAAAGTGTGTGTGTGTAAGTGGGTGACTCTCAAACCTTAAGGGTCATCAGATCATCTACAGGACTTGCAGACAGGATTTGCCTTTGTATTGTTATGTTCTTCCATTTGTTCTTGCAGTTTTGTGTCCAGTCTGGCTGGGAACAGGGATTGCTGCTACCTGCATGCTACACTTAATGCCCTTGATGAACTCAAGTGGTTGGTGATTGTGACAGATATCCATGTCAAAATGGAGTGTTTTTACCAAGAAACCCTTACAGCCCTTTAAATTAATTCAGACAGAATTGCCACTCTTCATTTTCAATACCTGTTCTTCTAATCTTTTTAATATTCTACTCCACCTTGACCCCCATGTCACATACCAGGGCTGGTTAGTACCGCCGTCATGGCGATGTATGTCAGCTATGAGAGGACAGGGGAGCGAAGGGTCTGAGAAAATGAGGACACCAGTCAAACTTGAGGTCCGTGTCACAAAGCCTCTGCATCCTGTCACGATTATGATGACACTAATTGGCAAAGTTACCCAAGGAAGCCTTAGGCATCAATAGAAAGGCAGTGAATGTAATAGCGGCTACAGTGGTGAACTGCCCTAATTTGTAGGGCTATTCTGTAACTGTGGTCATAATCATGTGGGGAGGACATTAGCTTAGTCAAAGGTCAGTTCAAGTGCATGTGCATATTTCATTGGCAACCTCAACAGCGTAGAAGAATAAGTTACAGAGAATGGTTATAGCTGCATTTTAAGATATATTACATCTCAATAGGTGGAAAAGTAATAAAGGTTCAAGTTTTCTCTATCAACTGGTAAAGCATTTCTTAAAGACACAGGAATTTAAAAAACATAAAAGACCTTTGTCCACTTCCTGTTGGGTTTTTTCACTGGCCGATAATATTCAATTTCCAGTCTGTAGTGGTACTCAGTAGAAATGTGTTTTATGTCTTGTGAACTTTCTTTCATTGAGGGGAATGAAAAAACAAGTGCTTGAATTATCAGGGTTTTTGACAGGCAGCTGCATTATTTATGTTTCTAGAGACCCTAGAGAGAATGAAAACATTAGCAGATGTTACAAATAAAAGCTGTTTTAAGCAGGCAGTTGATGTACTGTAGTACTGTAACTATAATAAAAGTAACTTTAAAAATGTACAATTTTAAAATCCTGTAGCTCAGCTGGTAGAGCATTGTGTTAGCAGTGCAAAGGTTGTGGGTTTAGTTCCCAGGGAACACATGTACTAATTAAATGTAGAGCTTAAATGCATTGTAAATCACTTTAAATAAAATTGTAAAAATTCTACACATGAATAACTGAACTGAATAACTGAAGATGTAAACAAATCCTACTTCAAAATTAGATCTATAAACTGTATATGAACTATTTTTGTTGATTAATTTTGTAATTATACGTTTTTAATATTTTAACAAAGTTTTTGTTTTTACAAAAAGCTTTTGTATTTAGTACAAGTGGATTTCTTTTCGACCTGAACAAACCGTTTGAAGTATTTAGTCAGAGATATGCGCTTGTTTACCATTAGATGGCAGTATTTAGCCATGGTTTCATTTGCCTGTTAGCTTACCATAACGTTCCAATAGATAAATAAATAATTTACTTAAAGCTAAACCGGTTTAGTTAGCTAAACTTAATCTGTAATTAAGTAGTTTTTATTTTTTTGAAAGCTGTTGGAACTAAGATAATTGAAAATAATATATGGGTTTATAATGTATTAGTAATGCTATGTAAAATGTATAAGCAATGTCATGTAATACTATATTAGTGATGATAATTGCCAAATGAGTAAAGATCTAACCCTAACCTCAACCCAGTTTTAATTTACACTGAGACTTGACTGACCCTGTGATTAGCAAGTTGTAAATCACTTTGAATAGCGAGAAACACACTACATGTTGTTTAACCCAGTCATTCCCAACCAGGCATATTCATGCCTAAGGGGGTACTTAAGCAAGTCCTGTGGGGTACTATAAAAATGTCAACTCTAAAATATTATGGTTGTTAATAGAACTAAAGAAACTTTAAGAAACTTTAAAATATTAAGAATTGTAATAGAAAATAATACAACATAAACTAATTGTAACATGTGTCATTTTTTTCAGTTGTGTTTCAGGAAAAACAAACTTGTGTGTAATGTCAGTTAAATAAATTAATGACGCTCAAAATTAGAAAAATAGTTTTGTGTTATAAGGGCAGTGGGTTGTCACCAAAGCGCACATTTGATGAGAACGTACAATAAATGTTTTAATGCATTGCAAACTAACATTTGGTTTTATGTGATAAATGGAAGATTTTTAGGGATTCTGCTAATTTAAGGTACATTTTAGGGAATTTAGGTGGTTATCTTGCATGACGGTAAGGGGTGTAATATTTACCAATGGTTCATATCACAGTTTTGGAGCCAAGGTTTGGTTCTGTTTGCTGTGGGGACAGGATTCATGGCATGGCACCAGCAATGCAAAAGGACACTAGATTAACTTTAAACTTAATAATAATACTCATAAGACTCATAAGTATATATACTCATAAGTAACTTGAGTGTACAGGGGAATTCCTTCATTAGAAGTTTGTGGGGGTTTGATGAATTTTGTGGGGTGAGGCTTGTAGGAGTTGTTGCAGAAAGACATTTAAAACCATCCCTGCATTTTTTTAACTTAATTCAGTGTTTCTGTATAGTGTTTTTTTGCAATGCTTATTATTTCAAACCAATTTAACAAAAAACAGTGCCTTACAAACCCTCCAGTAAACCAGCCATAGGCCTGTGTCATGCTTTTATTATGCTCCACTATTATTCTACTGTTATTCTATACACACTTGTTTCCCAGCACAGTGTGCTGCAGTCATGTGGTTGCAGTCAGCGCTGATTCACGGAGCATTTATTTCATTTGTTGACCTGTGTGGTTTCATTCACAAGTTCATAAATGTTTGGAATTTCTTTGGAATCTAAAGAAATGTTTGGATCATTCGATTATTTTTGGATTAAATACTATTTAATCAAATGTCAAGGAAGAAAACTGGGTTTAGTGACAGGAAATGACCTCATTGTCGAGGCAGCAGGGTGTGGATGGCATTCAGTACACCATGAGAGTACAGTGGTACGTATGTGGGTCGCATATTGCGTTTTTCCCATTTAATGTCTAATGTTTTGAATTGCATGCTATTGTTTTCTAGGGTGTTTATGAGTTTAAAGCTGTCATTACATAGTGATGTAATTTCTATCTATTAATGCTAAAAATATAAAAAAACTAAAAATATATATTTACATATGTATATAGCCAATGAAAAAGTTCAAATGTGTGTTGTAGCACATGTCCTTTGTGTGTTGCTTTATGTATAGGGTCGTTATATCTTGGTCTGTTGCCTCCTAGAGTTACTGG
>JAZGTK010020305.1:0-11041 GCA_036877625.1 Ambastaia sidthimunki
GTGCCACAGCTCAGAGCTCAGCACCCACAAGACGCATATATTAAAAAGTGACTCACTCACCGTTGCGCCAGTAGAAATAGTTGGCGCTTTGATCGTAACAGTCACGGATGAGGCAGTGAGTGAGTAAAGGAGGAAGAACACAAGTTCAACGGTCTGCCAGATCCCAGCTGTTGGAGGCAGTACCATTGACGTCTGTTGTCAGGAAAACATCGCAGCCGCTACTCAGAGGCACATTGCTGCATTTGTCATACTGTCATTTAATGAGATCGCATTGCTCATCAAGGTTCATCTGCCGTGCATAGGCAAAATAGATTTAATTAGCCCGATGCCAAGCTCTGTGCGCATGTCTGCAGACTTTCCTCAGAAAATAATGACACATTTTCATGTAACCATCAAGTTCTAATTAGACTTTTGGGTTTATGGAAAGCGTTAAAGTTCAGCAAATGACAAACAAATGTGTTGCCAATTAGGCATTGTTGACGGGCATCTATGTGTGACTTTTCTTAGTCGCTTTGTTAGTTTTAGTCAGTCAGCCTGAGCTCATTGTCTTTGGGGGGAATTGATATGCTGTGGTACAGCTGAGTCCTGTACTGGGTCATTCAGGCTGGCGGTGACTGAATGGTGCCTGTTGTTGGGCTTTCTCAGCAGGATCCAGCACTTGCCAGCTAGCAGGGAAGTGTAATTGCAGAAACAGACCACTAGAGGCGGTGTGCTAGTTTTAGAGCTGAGTGTGAGGACTGAGCAGAAGAAGGGTAATGATGGACCCAGTCTGGCTCAGTTTATCAGGTGATCTGTATGGTGATAATAGCAAATAGGCTTACTGTTCAAATGTAGATGATGTACAGTAAATAATGATTGCTACCGTAATACTTGTGTATATTGACCGAAGATGACCTGAATGTACCTGTTATTACACTTAAGCATTACAAGAATAGTGAAGTACCTTTATGAAGTACCTTAATCGATTACTTTTATTGTTTTCATATGTTTTGGCTTTTTGAGGCTATAAACTATAATTGCTCGAAAAGAACTGCGTAAAGATTTAACTGTTGATTTTGTTGTTCATGGCTAAAATTAAAGTATGCCAGTTTGGAATGACATGAGGGAGAGTAAATACTGACAGGACTTTTAATTTTTTGATTGAACTATTCCCTTAAATGACAGCACGTTAATTAATGGCAGTTTAATTAAGTGGAAAATAAACAACATTGCAATACATAAATAATGTTTCATGTTTGCTCATTAGCATAAATTATATCGTCAAGATTCTGCCCCATTTAACACTTTTCACTGGAAAGCAAACAGTTTTAAATGCCTACAATAAAACATTCCCAATGCCCAAAGGTCTAATTCTACCATAAACCCAGCACTGTTTCTTCAAGATCTGTGTCAGATTTAGTGGGCTATCGTTGCTGTATTTTTCTGACCTCCTACCCAACAATGTATTTTTATATCAATATGCATATGGGTGTAATGATGTTGAATAAACAGCAAGTGTAACACCCCCCACCCTGTTTGCTGTGACTGATTTATGCTTTTCCATGGCGTTTGGTCTTAATTGTGCAGTCACGCATGTGTGTGAGTCAGATGCTGTCTGATGGATGGCTGAATGAGAGACTGCACAGCGTCTTGCTCTCCTCTCCACTGAGGGAGATCTGGCGTAGCAACATGTGGCAGGTGGTGAAAGAGGGATGAGGGCATGGAGAAAGGAAAGCCGGAAGGAAGAGTACATCAGCAACAGATACATCAATTATACCACCATGTTTGAGATGTGTTAGTGAAAATCTTATGGAAGGTTGGGAAACAGAAAGACATTTATTGTCTTATAATTGTATTGTATACTATTCTTTTGAGCAATTCTGGTTTGTGTGTTCAATTTAAAGGGTATTAGTGCAGACCCTATTGTTTTTTTAAGAATTATTGAACCTTAGGACAGTTATTTTAGGGCAAACATAACAATAGAAATTTAGGAAGGATTAAATTCTGTTTAATGTTTGAGGTTAGTTTATTTGGTTGGTGTAAAAGAGTTTTTTTCTGAACTTTGGTGTGCACCAGCAAACTGCATTAGAGTTCAAGTTAAATGTCATCATTGTGTACGTTGGCTCAAAATGGAGGCCCACAGTCTTGACTTTTTTAAAACCCCTGCTATATACTATCTGTACTATATACTGAAAACCCATCAAAAGATGGAAACTAAAGATGCAGATGTACTGGACCGGCTGTGCACTGTGAAGACCTGCAGGGGAGGTTGTGGATTTAAAGAGCAATATACATCCAATAGATTTAAAAAAAAAAAAAATTATTTATTTTCTCTGTACTGAACTGTACAGTATCTCCATAAGTCCATAAAGGCTAAAGCTGGGCTTTAGTCGGTGTGTCCAGAAATAATGTATGAGATGAGTCTGAGCAGAAGGTTAGATTTCACCTTTCCACCCATGGCCTTCCATCAGCACAGTTTTGCCCCAGACAGATGAGTTGTCTCTTAGGTACGCAGCACAGGGGACGACCCTGCATGAAGCCAAAGCCACATGTTAATGCGGATGTAATCCACATCTTTCTACGGAATGATCCCTGTGAATCACAGCCAACACTGCCATGCCTGCAAGCATTCTCCCTATAACACTGTCTAGTAACTGAAACGCCAGCCAAGCCAATTGAGTTTGTATGAGCATGTGTTTGTGTGTAAATCTGTGTGTGTGCAGTTTAAAAGGGCTTCATGTATAGTGTATTTAACAAGTATCTTTGCTTAGATGAGTTTTCATGGCATATCAACATATTTATGTGCTTACACAGCAAAAGCTCATGGCAGTACATAACAATGTTAAGTTGTAGTGAATTGGTGGCTAAATTCATACGTTTTCGTACGTTCTTCTTTTTCCCAGTGATGGTTAGGTTTAGGGGTGGACCTTCATGCTTGTTTTTGTTCCCTGTAACATTACGTTGGCATACGAAATATGTACATATGTGTTCAATACATTTAGTACCAGTGCAAGAGTGTATTGATTTTTGTACTTATATACACTATATAAGATTTTTAGACTTACATACTTATATACACAACATACTTATATAGTGTGCAAATATAAACATGTACATACAGAAAATACAATATAATAAAATCATTACTTTCTATTTTAATAACTATTCTCTGTGTACTGTAAGCACATGTCTTTTCTTAATCATAAAATTAAGAAATATTTACTCTGCTATCCATCAGTGCTGAACATAAAACAGCTATAATATAAACAAAAATAAATAAATGCATGAAGATTAAGTTTATGAACCCAATAGTGTTTTCATTCTAGGAAACACACATGCAAATGTATGTGCATTTAAAGTGCTTATATTTATAACGTGGCTAATTTAAGAGAACATGTTAGCAAGGAACATTAGCAGTCTGTGAACCTCAGAGGCGCGGTGAGTTAGCATTTAGCGGCTCTTTAATCTGATGACACCGCAGCTCTCTGGAAAATGGGCATGTGATATACGGAATTTAAAAGAGCCATTTACTCTGGGCTGAATAACCTGCGATGATTGCTACAGATACTGCCAGTCAAGTACAGTCACCATTAGAAGTAAATAACTGATAATGCTGCAGTCAGCAGCCTTTTTATCCTGCTGCCCAATTACAAATGATTCAGAAAAGCAGCCGAGCGCATGAATATAAGGACGAGTGGGGCTAGTTGTCACAAATGGTAGCTGTCACAAGGGCTTCTGTCAGAGTCAAAAGTGTAGTTATGAATGCTTGAAAAGGCTTATGAAACGTTTGTTTTCCTGGTTTTATACCTTGGCTGTAAAGTCTTAGTTCAAAACTAATTGACTTAATTAAATTAGATTCTTAAATTCTCATAAAATTATTCTAAGGTCATTATTTTGTAATAGCTGTTGAAAAAATATATTCAAATAATGGTCAAAGTAGATTTTAACTGTGTTTATAGAACAAGAATTTTAATAAGATCTGGTTGATTTAAGTTTTTCACATTTATATTGTATGTAAGGGCATGTTGTTTCTTGTTAAATGTTGTCATTAAAATAATTTGTTTTTATAATTTCTGTTGGCCTAAACAAAGGCTTAATATTTTTGTGCTTTTTTTATCTTATTTTATCTTTTACACCTAATGTACACTTTGTGAATGATTTAGTGCTTTATAATTGTTACTGTTTTGCAGTAAAGCATTTTAGTAGCCTATAATAGACTATTTAATAGATTTCCATTATGACAACTGACCCCATATAGTGTGACAACAGGCAATAATGATGGAACTGTTCAATAGCCGAGGCTATAGAGTATGAGCCTATGTAGAAACTGACTTTCAAAGAGAAGTCTTCCCTGTGAAATATTCACTGGAGTAAAAAGTGTGACAACTAGCCCCCTATATGTGCATGATCTTAGAGCAAATCTGAATTTTCTCTTCTCAAGCAGAAGTGTGGGAACTTTTCCAGATTCATTTTTACAGGTCACAACAAACATTTAGAGCTACCGTGTGCTCAAACCATACCCAGCATCCTCAGTGTGGAATCACACCTTTTTCTGTAAAGTGGTGGGTGATTCGGCAGTTAGTGTGTTTCAGAATGCAGAGCAGGTGGCCAGTGATAACCTCTGCCTATCTCTGTAGATAGCAGAGCAATCTGGAATGAAATCTACTGATGGTCGGCTCCACCTGCCAATCAACGACCTCTCATTCTCACACACTTTTGTGTTACTGGGTGAAAGGTTATGTGAAAGACATTGCTGCAGTGCATTATGGGTAAAACAGTAATATTTGTCCACTTTATGGTTTTAATCATCCTTTTCTCCTTTTTCTCTCTTTCCATCTCTCAATGGATGTTCACCTTATGCTGGGACTTTTTAACAGGTATGTGTTTTACATTTAACCATTTAAGGAAGTCTTCTTAAGATGTTCAAAACCTGGTCTGTGAGGAACAGACCAAAAAAGTCAACATTCATTGTAATTCTTTTCTATTCTACGTATTTTAAATCCTGCATCAGATTCTGCTTTGACACATGAAAACAATGCAATGTAGCTTTTGCTTACAGTGACAATGAACTTGGTGCAACCCGTTTTGAATCCAAGCACAAAATACTTTTACAGTTTTGGCATGAAATAACAGCTTTCTCAGTGAATAACAACCTACACCTCAGTTTGTTTCTCACACAAAGCTATTTAACTTGTTATATTGTGCATTTTAACATTTGTAATTGTCCAGCAGTCCATAACTGTTCAAACCATTGCAAAAAAAAAATGAACTTAACAGCCCATAAGGCTTGGCAATAGGCCTCTTCACATAACTGAAAAGCTAAATGTAAAAATGTACAATAGAAGCTAATAAAACGGCTCCTTAAAATGTGTCCTTTCAGTGCTGCTGTCATATTTCAATTTAAAACACAATGCAAAGCAATATTAGGTTCCAATGAGGCATAATAGAGAACAGAACCTGAGGTTACAATCAAATTCCAAACACCAACCATGATGGAAAGTTTGAACAAGCAGCCATTATTTACCAAATAATACAAAGACGTTCACCATTATGAATATTTGTCCTAGTATTTCTATACCACTGTGGTAATGTACTATAAAGGTTGCACTTTAGAAAGACCTTAATTAAAATGGATGCCTTAGGCATTGTAAGTGAGCTGTAATATATCATATATCATTGTGTCGGAGATGCAAGGACACAGATCATTGGCTATTGAGAATGAAGTCAAGTGATTGGGTAAAATGTTTCATTTTTGCACAGCACAGTTAGTTGCCAGCACTGAAATGATGGTTATATAAATAGATACTGAACCTAATTCAATTGTTTGTCGCTTTTTAAGATTTTTAAAGTTCCTTAAAATCAAAGATATTGTTGCTGTTTGTAATAATGCTTTTGATAAATCAAGCATCACTTTTACTGTTTATACTTTGGGTTAGGCATTAAAAAATAATGTTAGTTAAAAAAAACTATGATAATCTGATGTACTTTTTTGCTGGCAGAACAAATTCCTATGGACTCAAGTCATATTTTTGGGGTGGGTTCTTTTTGGGTATTTGGTCGTAAGTAAATGCCTAGCAACTACCCAGAACACACAAAAATGCCCTAGCCAAAATGTTTAATATTATACTGTACTTACAAGAAACTTGTAAGAAATAGTATAATACTCTTTATTTCAACATACTCAAACTTCAGAGATTTTTCCAAGGAAAGATGCTGGGTTTTTGAAAGAAAAAATGCTGTCATGGTCTGAAGCAATAAGAAAATTTGACTGACAGCTGGATCACACAGTATTGATTGAATCTCGCGCCCAGTTCGTATATCTGCCTCTGTATGTTTTAGTTGAGCTTTGTTTGTTTGGTTTCATTTGGAAATTCCCTTTGGTTATTACATCCTGTGGAGCCCAAGTTATTGCCTGGTTTCAGCAAGATTGACATTCCAATCATCATAGCTAATCCTGTCTGTAGATGTCAGTCCATCAATTTGAACAAATAATTTAAAGGAACAGTTCAGAAAAAGTTGTCAATTTGGGGCTTGGTAGCCCTTGTCCACCATCACATTTGTTATATGGAAAAGAGCAGCCAGGATGTTTTTGTTAAAAATCACCTTTGTGTTTTACACACAAAAAAATAATAAAATTATACAAGTTGAGCATAAGTGAATAATGACAGAATTTTTACTATCCTTGAACAGTAGGTTTAAGATATGTATTTATATAGATGTGTTTTGTTATACAGTTGTACATAATCTCTGCTTTTGCATGTACGAGCACCTCAGTGATTTTATTATTATCATCACTATTACTAATTGAATATCATTCCTCAACATGGTCCATTAAATAAGTTGCTTTCAGGCATATTAGCAGGAAGCTATAAAATGCATCTATACAACTTGCATATGAAGTTTCTGCCATTTCACAATCAGAATTCCTGTTGACTTCAGTTGGCTTTATTTTCCCTCAGTATTGATGAGTCATTGTCCAAAGCCTTCGTAAATTTCCGTTAAATAAGAGGAAAAGAGAGGGAGACAGAGTTTGGCTGAAACTCGGAGAGCGGCCGCTATTAGCTGTTAATTCTAAAACAAATTATGCAATTAGCTTCCCCATTACAATGTAGGCCATGCAAGAGGTCGACACAACCTTCACTTGATCTACTCCTGAGTCAAGATGAGAAAAAAGACCCATTATGTTCATAAATGTTAGCTTTCAGTACGGCAGGTTTTTATAACATTATACCGACTGCCTTTTATTTATAGGATTTTCCATAATGAAGTTTCACTGGTATTGGTGTCTTAAACAAAGAGATGAATTGTCTGCTCGTTGGAGATAATATTGTCAGGAGAGCTAGTCTGTGAATTTCTTCAGTCAGCCCCCGAGAAGAGAGGTGGGGATTTCAAGGTGTTTATGAAAACATTATTCTCAATAAACAGTGTATTAATTACAAAATATACACTATTAGCTGAGTGAAAACTCATTGTCTTCAATTATGTCATCCTGTTATTTGTTCATGTGATTTAATTTCTGAGCAATGAAGTCTGTGAGTGTTTTAATGTTTTCATTTCCTGGATTCAATGGTGTGTTTGCTCATCCTCATGTAAAACGCAGACGAAAAAGCTATGTTGTAATTATAGCTTTGTTCCAAAACCTAGTGTGCTGCCTTGCTGTTTACTAAACTACATATGTGAATCAGAAGACTCTTCATCAACTGCAGCTCTCTTAATGTTCAAACAGCAGTACTCACAAGAGATTAACTAGGTTGCAGTTAATTCAATTAAAGTGTGCTGTTAGCATGTTGCTAAACTAATAACTTATTATTTATTTTAATAAGCACAAATATATTTTCTATATATGTAGTTAAATAGCCCATATTTGAATTGAGCTATTTTAGGTAATACTTAGCAGTACAGAATAATAGAAATAATCGACTTCTTCCATCATCATTCATTCTTTAGGTTTGCCTTATGTACCATAGATATGATAATGATTTTTGAATCAGAGTATTAAACGTTGAGATGGTAACTAGATGCCACTAACTCAATTAAACATGCAAAATTATGAATCTGTTCAACAACTACATAGCACTACAGTTAACATGTTTAATGTTGCATTATGCATTGTTTTGTGCATACTACTTTTAAATAGCAGGCACTTCACATTACATTGTAAGCTAGTATTCCATTCCAAACATGTCATTTCTTTTATTTATAAAGCACAAATAAACACAACAATAGATAATCATTGTGCTGTACAAATAAAGAGTCAAAAATACATGAGGAAGAAACACACAAAAAGGCATAATAAAAAGCATAATTAAGATAATTTTAATGCCTGGGCAAGGAGATATGACTTTATATTTAAACTCATGTAGAGAGGTTACTGTTCCAAAGTTCCAAAAACTGCAAGCACAAGTTTAAGATTAAAAGTAAGAGTTAAAAGTTACAAACCGCAGGTAAAATTCTGGCTGCAGCAATTTGAACCTTTTGAAGCCATGTCATAGAAGACTGGGATGTGTGTGTGTGTGTGTGTTCTCTGGAACTGAACCCAGAACTATGCTGTTGCAAGCACGATGCTCTACAGTTTTGACACACTTTGGTACAAAAAAGTTTGTAAAACTATCTCAAAGATATTTTTAAAAGACCATTTTAGAACCAGGGATAAGTTATTCTGTTCTAGTGACTCAAACAATGCTTCCATAAGGATTACTGTGTAAAGGTCCGTCTGATAGGGTTTAAGCCAACATGGCTGGAGTAATGGGATGGGATGCTATCTGTCCCCACCAGAGAGGTAAATACTGTTCTTATCTTGAAATGTTTAGCCACATGTTTAAATCAATGCCAAAAGGGCAGGGATTAAATAAACAAACATGAACACACACATACAGATCTCCTATTGGCGTCTGATGCAAAAAACTCAGAGTTGAGCGGTAATATGCGCTCTCTGCCAATGTCAGGTCTCAGGGTGTATGAAGTTATGGTTTAGTGATTAGGTCTAACTGCTGTCTAGGCTAAGCTGAGCTGTCAGACTGAGGGGTGAGTTTAGTAAAAAAATGTAGCTTCAGAAAAGTGTTCAGTTTTGAAAATCAAATTCATGGCAAACACTGCTGACTTTATTGATCTAATACTGTACAGGAATGGGTTTAATGAGTTTAATGATCATCATTTTGTCAAGAAAGACACTTTCCTGCATAAGACAGAAAAAATAAGTACCTTTGTAAAAATGAACACTGAAATGTCTGTAAAATCTAGTCTTATATAATGTTTTTAATGTTGCTTTTCAGTAGAGAATTATATAATAAATAATTTTGCATGTCTTTCTCTTGAATAATGGAGTAATGTCATTTACCAGTAGTGGGTACCTGCTGAAGGGAACCATCAGTCCTTAACCCCACCACTATCCTTACAATAAGAGACAAAATATTGCTTGCTTCCCTTACCTCTAAGCTGATTGGTTGAAAGAAATGTTTCAAAAAATCAAAATGCCTCACATTAAAAAAACAACTTGTAATATACATAAGTGTTTATGTATTTAAAATTTAAGATTAGAATAAATTGTTAGTCTTTAATAAACCACTATTTCCACAATTACCCATATTTTGCCTCTTTTCTTATGGCCACATGATTAAACAAAGCTCTTTCTAAGACACACAGCGTATGAATAGCGGAAGTAATGGTACTGACCTCTCATCGTATTGTTTTGGGTGATAAAATGCCGCCTGATAAATGAGACCTAGTAATTGGATTATGATAAAAAGGTTTTCAGATTGCGCAATGAATGGCTATTTGAAATTGCATTAACATTCTTGACGAGAGGGGAAGGTAATGGTGAAAGCCCTGTCTATTCATGCCATTGTTCCAGCCCCTGAGTCAAAGGCTATGTGTTAAAAGGAGACTTTCCTTGCTTATTGCTAATGTAATTATCTGTGTGACCAGCGCACACATGAATTATGTAAAAGAGGCAGAATTTCCTAAAAGCAGTTTTAGTGGCCTTTCGGAAAGGATGGAGAACATTACTGCAGAGTCCTTTAGCACCGGCGACTTCTTTGTACCTCATTATTGTTGCATAAAGGCTTTAGTTTGGATCTTATTCCTCATGTGATAGCCTTTTTTTGACCCTTACAAATTTAGAATTTTTATTAGGTCAGCAATGAAATGTCTTGCATGTCTAAATCATTTTTAAATTGTGACACAGCCAGGGTAATACAAGGATATTTTTAAATAATACAAACCTTTTTCTTGAGGAGCCATGTGTGTATGAAAGCAAACGCAATCTTTATATCACATGAAAACACGTGCGAGCTGAAATTATAGCCTGAAACAAAAAATTCTGTAATCACTAGGGTGAACTGGTCTACATTAACAAAAAACATAAAAAAATAATATTTAAAATGAGAGATATTCAGTGAGAGCAGTAAGCAAACGACATGACCAGAGTCTAGCTTTTCTGTAGCTAGCTTGGTGCTAGAAATGTCAAAGTTGTGGGTTTGATTCCCAGGAAATGCATATACTTATAAATCATATAGCATAAATGCACTTTAATTTGCTTTGGATAAAAGCATCTGCCAAATGTCTTTGTAGGTAAATTTAACGTTTGGTATTTCCTAATGCAAAAGCGCAGGCGTGCCTAACCTATTTACGTGTGGTGCTATTTGTATAATTATTCTCAGTAAATCACCCGCAATAGGCCGACAAAGTGCACACACAATTTGCTACAATCACAAATCGTACAAGCAATTGCACAAGCAAATTAGTGGCCTTGATTTAGGATCTTGGTAAATTAGTGCATTAAGGGTTTTGTAGTGTGTCTCACTGGAATAATCATTGATGATGTACATTTACATCAAGCTCTTTATTAAATCTTCCCTTCAGCTGAGATAGGACCAGCAGAAGGGGTGTTGTTTTGTTTTTGATATTTGCATTATTTACTTGATTTTTGATTACCTATTTGTTGAAACAGCGCAGATGTTTCACCCACCTCCTATATCTCCAAAAGCCTGAGCAGATGATGTGCTTCCTCAGGCTTGTTTTTTCTGCTTTATACAGCTGGAGAGGGGAGGAGCCAGACAGACTG
>JAZGTK010020306.1:0-11041 GCA_036877625.1 Ambastaia sidthimunki
TAATGGAAACATCAGGGAAAGATTTTACAAGCTAAAATTGTTAGCTGGAATCCTCAGAGCGTCTGTGAAGATGTGAAGTTCTGTGCCTGTATTAAAGCTCATCGCAGAATAACACTTTGTGACATTGAACAGTATTTTTAACATTGTCGTTGCTAGAGGGGCGTCCTCCTCTGGCAGTCCTTCCCCTTCAGTGGCCGTCACCCAAAAAGCACAGGTGTCTCTGCACTTACCCAGATGGCTTTGCTGTTGATTACAAAACCCGGAAATCAGAGAAAAAGATGAGAAACCACCCACCCAGGATCTGTTTGGAACACACAGAGCATCAGAATTCCTATGAAATTGCTGTTGGAATCTCTGAAGGCTGTAAATTGTCTTACAAGGTTTATTCATCCAGAATGAAGAGATGGACACAGTACATTATTTTTCACATGCAATTCTGTGACACCAAGTGGTTGGGAGATTCCGGAGACAAACCAATGTAATGTAAATGAAAATGAGCTGTTTTACTTCCAAGTTGTACAGTTCTCTGAAGTTTTTGGCTGTGCTACCCCTCAAGAGAGATGTGTGCTTCTCATACGATGAGTGTGGAATACAGATAAGAGCTGGGAGACACTTTACCGCTCTATTGTAACTAAAGATACTCATTTAAAAAGCTGCAAAACTCATTCAGATAACCATGGATGCATATTTATCATGTACAAAAGCCGTTTGTGCTAACTCAAGGCATATTAGCATCTTCAAAACATGTTTAGTTCAGTTATTTAAATTGCAATATAGTAAACTCATCTTCCTGTAATTCCAGTTCAAAATCCATCTCATTTTTTCAACCCTGTTAAATGTATTTTTTTATATAGTGAAGTTGATTAAACTGTAGACTGTGATCAGGTACTGCTAATACTTCCTGTGTATTGCATCTGTGTTTATGCTGTTTGCACCGATTCTAGGGTTGTTTTCATCATTGAGGTGTGACTCCACAGGTGCCACGTTATCGTCATGGTTACGTTTTGGTGTCCACGGTGACCATCTTCTATCCTCAAGAGAATTTAGAGAATCTCTCTCTGCACCAAAAAAACATCCCTTTCTCCCTGATCTAAATACAGCATAATATTCCACACTGATGAAACCATTACAAACTCTATAGACTAACCACAGTTCTGTGTCATCAGATTATATATGCAGTAAGCAACAGGAAGCCAAATAAACAGTAAAGAGTAGGTGTTACCTGTAGGCTTTGGTAAGACCTCCAGGTGTGTTGTAGCACCAACCTTCAGGTGTGTTTTGATGATGTCAGATCTCCACAGGTTAAACAATGATGGATAAAACAGGGAGGGGCTTATGTAAATGAGCCCGAAGCTAGAATCTTCAGACATTATAGAACAACATGTTTGACAAGGTCTGCTATACAAGAATTATAGACAACCTAAATGATTACCAAACTTTTTATTAAAACTGAAACAAATGTATCCAATTGAATGATTAATATAATATATATAATAAATATAATGAATAAATCAGATTATTAGAGTAAAAAAAAAAAAAGATTATTAGAGTAGGTTTAAAAAACAATCTAAGCCATTTTTTCTGCTAAATTAGCTTTGTGTAATGTTATAATTGTCTGCACAAATCCCTTTTTTAAGCATATAATTACTCTAATTTTTGTACTATGGCTCCTGTTGATCTGCAGTGATGCAATGATGTAATTTTCAGTTTTTGGATCATCAAGCTGCAGTTTAACCTCACCATCTGCGTAGCATCACAGATAGCGTTCAAAGCCGAAGGCATTCTAATTTACAAAAGCACAGAGAGATTTAGTCACCACTAAACGTAGCATATAGCCAATCAAAGTGTCAGTGTGTACACACACACACACACACACACACACAAATGCATATATGCATGCACTGGGGGACTAACGCAAGATGATGGTTTTCTCTGCATTTCCAGCCGTGCAAAATGAAGGGCCCATCAGAGGCTTATTCACAGTCTGTGCTCATAGTTTGGCTGATTAAGACTCAATTCAGCCCTGCCACAGTTCAGAGGACACAAAAACTTTTTTTTACCGTTTTCTCTATCCCGGCAGTCATCACAAATTATACTGTATAAACCTGGACATAAAGGGAAGACGGGGTTGAATATTAAAACCACTGGACTATTTTCTTTTCTCCAACCGCTGTTCTGCGTTCAAAGACAAATGTGGCAGTCAAATCGCTGGCTTGATTGATTCTTGTGGCACGTGGAGATCCCCATGGATGAGTTTTCTTGTTTTGTGGCGTTTGATTTCTTGATTTTAGGCGAGCTAACATCTGGCAGTGATCCAGAGTGAGACTGATGATATCTCTGCTGGTGCTGAGCAGAAGAGATGAGAGTAGGGAAATGAAAGCTGGTCCTACAAACCTGATATCAGACTAGCGTGACTAAAATGAAATGAATGTAAAACATCACTTCTGTGATGTATTGCAATTTGTTAGAGTTGTGAACACACAGATCCTAGTAACTCAAAAGAATACTAATTAACCATCCAAATGTCTGGAAATCATGAGCACTGTAATCCTAACCCTAACTGGGGTGGGAGTGGTGGACATTTGCAAGTTTTAGACCCCCACCTTACACTTTCACTTTCCACAGGAAATCAAAGAGTTATGTTTTGTTTTTAACATTTTTTTCTGCCTAAAATCCTTTTTTATTTTAGAAAATCTGGTAGGACTACGAACACCATGTAATTAATATTCATGAGCAAAGCCCCCCACTTTTAAGATCGCTCCTAGACCGCTGCTAAAGAGTTTGAGAGTTTGAGAACCCAGACTTTGGGCAAGGTGATTATAAATCATAAATGAAATCATCAAACCATTTTTCTATGAGATGTTACGGATTCATCACCATCCTTGTGAGGGTCGATGAAGCCCATTAATACATTTACAATCACACTTGCGTGACTGATTCGGGGACAGTTTTACATTCCCTGACATGACATTGTTCTGGTCACCAGGGCCACTGGAACAGCTCAACCCTGTCTGTCGGCTATTTAGGGTGCGCTTTGATGGATTGGTTCTAGGACGTTAGAACTTGGAACTAATTACACACGGTGATGAGATGATTAACGAGATCCTTTAATCTCCCCTTAAAGGCAGCAGTCATTAGTGTCCTGTATCTGTCTTTTTATCTCTAGATACCTGCTTCATCTCATCCCCCACCTGTCAGTCTTTCATCTCTCACGTTCATATGCGATTCCAGGATCATCTGTAGAACACATTAGAACAAGCGTGCATCATTAGAACCATTACTGAAAGTCTTACTGCCAATTAACAGAACAGCTACACATGACATAATCTATGACCATGAATATGCATTTTGATACTCTAGTCTTTCTGCAGAAATTAGCATATATACTGTGTATACATTGAGCACACAAAGTAGGACAAGGCATGGAGAATGGTATCCCATAATGCAATGATCCTGACTTGCATTTCCAATGTGATAAAAAAAATGGGTAATATCAGTAGCAACATCTCTTTTTTTGGAGTAATATTTTGATTGGATAGCCAAGGTTAAGATATTTACAATTATCAATTATTCAAAATTGGAATAAAAACTCATTGTATTAAACACAGAATGAACTATTCTATTCTCTCTCTCTCTATATATATATACAGTATATATATATATATATATATATATATATATACATACACACACACACACACACACACACACACACACATATGAGGGTTCAAGGTACGAGTCATAGAATGTACACCTTTAGCCATGATTATATTTACAATATAACAGCCTTCTCGTAATATACATTAGAATATACATTATTGTACAGCTGGACTGATATATTGATCAATCAGCATAGAGGACTGAAGCTGTCTGTATAATGTGCAGTGAACAGAAAGCAGTATGTTAGTATTCCATTCTGGTCTGGGTATTTCACAGGGCACTAGAGATGAGATTCAAAGCTTACCAACAATGTCGCAATGCAGTGAACTGACATTGCAGTAATTATTCTGAACAGTCAGTTTTATTTCCCTCCTGTTTTCTTTTCTTTCTTTTTTGAAAAGTATTGGCATAATTCATTGTCTCTCTTTAATCTATTTTCGTCTCTAATGTCATATTACAACACTTTCCTCTGAAGGAGGAATTCAGTAGAACAGATGTTGATTGGCTGGTCGTTCCTAAATGCAGACACACCATCTGTGTGTTACAGCCTAGGAGAGAGAGCATCGTTTAAAGTTTGCATCTTTACCCAAAAAACCTAAAACAGTGAAGTGTGTTAGTGTGTCTTTAAGATTTAAGGCTTTGTTACAGATTGAAAGCAGACACAGTTTGTGGCTGATCTTAAAGGGACATAAAGAGACACTTTGTACCTGAACTGAACATTGAGGACCAGAACACAAGTGGCTTATTTGACAAGAAGACTGAGACACATTTACGGTCACAACACTTGCTTAGGAACCGGAGTAACAAAGAAAATATGGACCCCAGACACCCTTTAGCTGTTGCATTCATTTATATCTTACAGTTCAGAAGTTCCTTGCCAAACTTTTTACTAAAGGATTGCATCAGATTAAACCACTTGTTGTCAACAGCTGTTGTTGATGTCTTTTTGATTACCACTGAATGTCATTTCAAATTGTTCTTCAGTTTGTAATTGTGTTACAGTAGCACTTACAATGAAAGTCCATAGTGCAACAGAAGTCTAATTCCCTACCTACAGTAGTAATATGATTGCACTGCCAATTTTATTACTGATGAAAAAAAGGCAGTTAAAATTCATAAAATAGAGCAGAAATGACAAATTATTAAAAGATAAATGAATGCAAACAAATATGGTTTTATAATGAAAACACTAATTCATCCATACAAACGTGTTGTAGCTGAATGTTATAGTTATGTGCCAACATAACTGATACAGAGCACTAGGTAAACAATATTCTGTGACATGTCCCGTCCTATATATTTGCACGTATAGACTTCACCTAAATGAAATTAGTTGAGAATTTAACCATACTGTATATATTTCATTGTGCCTACATTTCAGAAACAATGTGTTTTTAAGTCCAGTACAATGTCACAGACTTGTTGCTTATTTGTGCAAAATGATAAACGAGTCCAAATTATTTCAGGTGATGACGCGTCACAAATGCTGTCAACAGATCTTAATTTAAACTGGACCTGGAACGTTGCTTTAACGTTTATTGTTCCATTTAACTTAATCAGAATGAAGTATAGTACTGTTAACAACATTCTCACAAAGCTGCTGTTTAAAGTAATTCCTCGTTTTAAAATAGAGAACATGGCTTATTAAAAACTGGGAAATGGGGAATTTTCTATGAGTCAGACGCTGCACATGAACAGATGAAATATCTAATGACATCACATAATGAAATCCAGTACGAGTCCGTTTATTAGGTGATAGCACATTATACGGCACTCTTTAAATGAACACGGCTTACCCTGCATATGAATGAGTTTTTTAACTGTTCTTCCTGCTTGTTCGTTCAGGTTTGTGGCGTGTGTAAACGCTACATTGGCAGGCTGTGAAGTAACCCCTAAAAAAAGCTCAAAGCACTTTCCACTGGAACCTTTGATTCATTTTTAAAACTTCACCTCTGAAATACCAGGAATGGCTCTAATCACGGCCGTCTGTCAAAAGCCCCAGATGTTCAATAAAACCTCCATCTAGACTAGAACTACGACAAAGATGAGGCCCGTGTGATACAGAGAGGAGGCAAAATGGAATGTTTTAACTTCCCAAGTGAGACCCTTTCCAAAACTTAATCGCCACACTACAGTACATCTCTGGTCAAGCTGTCAGCTAAGATTAATGGGAAACGCACTGCCCCATTGAGGCTCTTTAAAGCATAACAGACAGGACAGCAGGAATGACATTGTGTTTTTGCACACAGTAGGACAGAATTAGAGGGAATAGGGTTAATACCATTATTCCTTAATATCATTAACACATAGCAATGTCCCGCTAGTGCTTTTACATTTATATAGAAGTCTTAATATGGAAGGCACAGCAGCAAAAAAAAGCCATGTTTTATTCTAAGGGCAGACAGAGGTTGAAAAATGGTCCCGAAGAACTAAATTATGGCTGTTCTTGGTGCAAAACCCTAAACTAACATGATAAATGGGCCACAAAAAAGCTGAAACCTGCCATTTTAAACAGTTTTGCACTGTGGAGTACAGCATGTGATGACTGAAGACCATGATCAGCATCAAAAGTCCTGTAAGATTGAGAGAGACTCCATCCATCAGTGGACCTCATTTATACCCGTCACAGAAACACAACCATAATGCTCAGCCGGATCTCCTGTGTGTGAGTGCTGCAGAAGGTCCTAATGCACACATCAGTGACCCCACTGCTCAGACCTCAACTGCACTCGGTAAATGGGTCGAGAACTGTATTATAAAACTCTGCAACACTTTGAAATCTAAATAACTATGTGGCCACCAAATAGGAATCCATCTAGCTATCAAACAGGATGACGAATGGCCTTTAAAACCCTTAACCTTACCTTCTACATCAATCACTGGTGCCACTAGAAGACATTTGCCACCTAGATATGGCCGCCCCTTATCAATTATGGCATATGATACATCATTCAAACTATCCTTGAATGGGAAACCTCTATAACTGCTTCTGCTAAAAGCTTTTTTATAGCTAAAATAATGGCATATAGCCTGAAGCTTTCACCATATAATGCTGGTAAATGGTACAGATGGTTAAGTTCATGTGAATTGTCACAACTGCAATGGCATGCAAACCATCAAAACGTTAAAACAACTAAAATAAAAAAATCTAAAATATCCTTTAGTTTAGGTTACATAACAATAAAAACTATAAGTACTTTATGGATATGGCAAATGCATTCTTCTGAGTTTTGCAAAATAGAGGTTAATATCTCACCATTATACTTTATACAGCATAACAATACAGTATAAATATAATATATTTATCTAGGATTTAGATTTTTAGGGTGTTGGTGAGGTTGTTTAATTTTTTTTCTAATTAACTTTGAAGCAAACTGAGACCTTTTAACTCCGATCCTGGCCTTGTATGTGCCTACTGTAAAAGAAAAGCAAGCAAAACAGGTTTAACCTTTATGTTGAAAACAAAATGATGTTCATTTAATAATTTAACCAGCTGGTTAATCCTCAGAAGAGCTACGTGTGTAATTTGATTGGTCCATCAAACCCTTTTGCTTTGTTTTGCACTTTTCCAATGCATGGTTCAGCCTTCAGGGATTTTCAGCACAGTGGCAAGTCTGTTTATGGAAACATCTGACACAACATGACTGAATAATTTGATCAGAGGTGCAAATTTGCGATTTGTTGACAAAGCAGAATCTGTCAAGACTCTGTAATGACTTGCATCTCTGAGAATTCACTGCATGTTTAATCCTGAGCCTCATCAAGATTTTCCCCACAGCTGGACCCCATTGCCCCTGCAAGCATTGGGCAACGGGACAATTTTGTGACCTTATACATAGTTCTTTACCTGGGGGCAGCAGATCTCCTGGGAGGGAAGGGCCAAGAAGGACAAACAAAAAATAGGATGAGGAGACAAAATTCTTCTCTGGAATAAGAGATTGACCTCACTAAGGTCACAAGATTTTAGAATCTCATCTAAAAACAAGTGCATCGCTGCTGCATGCCAGAGCTGGCAGATGGTGAGGGCACATATGTGCCGTTTCGTTAAAAGCCAAGAGAACAGGGCGACTGTTTCTAATGATTGAGCGTTTCAAAGAAGAAGATTAGAAAATCCTTCTATGAATCCTAAAAAAACAGGACAGCACTTTGAGATTACTACTGTTTTATTTGAAGCTGTACAAGGGCCATTGCATGTCTGTCCCAACTAATGCAGGAAATGATGTGCGCCCATTTACTGGAAGAGCAAATTTTTAAACCTGAAAAAAATGAATACGTCTAACAGAACCTAATGGAACATCTTTGGATTTGTTATAAAAGCAAATTAAGGAGACAGAACTACACTGCTGTATGTCTAACAGTGTGGAACGAGGCTCCAAAAGTAAAAGTTTAACTACTGTATGTAACTGTTTTCTTTACTACTGTTTCATAGATTTTCAGCTGAGTGATAAATTTGACATGGCAGTTAAGTCCACAGAGAGAATGTGAAGGAAGCAGGATTTAATGAGATGCAGTCAGCTTGTGGCTGATGGAAGACAATATAGCTTCACTGGTATTGTGAAGGTTCTCGAAAGTTTTAACGTTTTAGACAGAGATGTCTACGTAAATTTACGCTGTCCTCTGCAGGAGGCCTCAGTCTCAGGAAGAACAGGTCTGATGCAGTCCAGTCTAGAGAGCACAATGTCTGCATCATTTAAAAGGCTCCAGCTGGTAAAGGGAGATTGTTGTTTCCAGGTGTCTCTCGTCCATTCCCCAGTAGAGAGAGATCTTCAACAGAACCTGGTGTCTCAGTGTCTGGGGTGAGAATTAGTCTAGGAGCTGGATAGTCCACCCATCCTCGGTCCTGCTCCTCCTCGGGCCCTGTCGTAGCTGATGCGGCGGCTGCCGCGCACTCCTCCTTATACAGCCTGTCGTGCTCCTGCTTCAGCTCCTGGTAGGAGCGGGAGAACATGTGGAAGATGGAGGTGGCTGGAAAGGCCATGATGAGGATCCCGCTGAGGATGCTGCTGAGCGCCACTACCTGACCTGGGATGCTCCTGGGCACCATGTCCCCATAACCCACTGTCGTCATGGAGATAATCGCCCACCAGTAGGAGGCGGGAATGCTGCTGAAATCCTGCACTCCGGTCAGCTCGCTCTCTGCCAGGTGCACCAGTGGTGAGAAGAGTGTCACAGCCACACAGAGGAAGAGGAGCAGCAGGCCAAACTCCCTCGTGCTGCGTCGTACCGTCAGCCCCAGCGTCTGCAAGCCCAGAGAGTGACGGGCCAGCCGCATCACGTACAGTATACGAAGGGCACGGAGGATCCTCAGGACCAGACCCAGTTTGTCCAGGTAGCCCTTTCCTCCTGAAGGTTTCTCGTGCACGTCGTTAGGGTTCTCCTCCACCACAACCAGAGACACGTAGTAGGGTAGGATGGCCATGGCGTCAATGATGTTCAGGGGCCCACGGATAAACTCCAGCTTGCTGCGCGCCTGCACAAAACGTAGCAGAAACTCCAGGGAGAACCAGGCCACGCACACTGTCTCCACAATAAACATGTGGTAACACTTCTGAGAGCACTCGCCCTGCGTGGAGGGAGATAAAGAGTTAGAAGCGAAGAAAGTGAGAAATTAATTTAAATACATACTTAGGGTTCAATAAAAGTTAGGCACAATCAACAATATATGTTTATTAGTAATAATAACAAATAATTAATACCCTTTAATTCCAAATAATTAACAATAAAGAACAACTTCTTTCTTTAAAACTGAAGCATACAGGTTAAGCAAATTAGAAGTATGAACTTATGTCAAATGGAAAGGAAGTCTAAATTTGAGATTTAATTAAGCACTAAAATACAAGGTGAAAATAAGGTACAAGGTGAATATATCAGGCACTGAACCACATAATGAATTAAAACTGAACCACATAATAAACATATTAAGGACACAGTGTTAATTTTGTAAGGGTATTAAATTTCATAGTAATTTATAAAGGTATTAAACTATAGCTGTCCTTTATTATGAATAAATCACTGCTATTGATTAATCACACTACAAAAAACAGAACTTTCAGTTTAATAAAATATACCAGGAAGCCAAAGTTTGATTACTAATACAAAAAGAGGAAGGGCTAATGGATAAGAAAAGCCCAGGTAGCCTTTAGAGAAAGTGTTTACTTTTAGTATTAACGTCACACTAACTGACTTCAGTCAGGCCATATCAGTTAATTAGTCAGAGTCAAAGGTCAAAATGATGCGTGAGGGTGGTGAGTTAACAGCAAAGACCAACTGGACCACTCTGACCTCAAAATGCCCTTGTAATATTAAAAACTCTATTTTCAGGTTGTTCACTTAACATGCCGGAGGTGTCTCAAATCATATTTTCCTATATGCTAGAGATGCACAGATCTGATTTGTGATGTGCCCCCAAAAATTCAGATCTGAACGTACACACCAGATTAGAAGTGCACACATTTCATTAACATCACACATGATGTTATCACACAGGATATGAGATGATGTGATGTTAGCATCACGTTTTATATATCACGTTTTATCATGCTGTTATCATTTAGTGCCAGCAAGCATCTTCTGAAGCTAAAATCTAAAAACTGTGGAAGGAGTAGAATAGTCACTGGAGAGATTCTGAGATAGTACATTTAATTAATATTTGGTGAGATGCACCAGCTCAAGCAGAACTCGAGGGAACGTATCGCAGTTGTGTCATGTTAGCAAATTAGCTTTGCAATTTGCAGTTAGTTGAAGAGTCTCGCAAATCTAAACATTATTGCTATGTGACATTATTGTTTTAGAAATGCATACACTGGTTATTTAATGTGGGTTTTTTTGTGTATTAACACAGTAAAAAAACTAAACCTGAAAATTGCTGTAAAACTGAAAGTTGTAAGTCATAACTTGCCTCTCTATTGCGATCAGTTTAAAACACAAAAATACAGGTTACTTTACATCAAATGAAGCCAAACTGATGTTTCCTGGGAAATCAGAACTGACAGCTCAAATTAGAAATCATTATTATAAACATAAAGAGATCATTTTGAACACTGATCTGTTATTTACTTGCTCAATAACTGTTTTTGTTTATTTTTAACCAAGGCTATGGATCGGAGGTTGTAAGTAAGATCTATAATGTGAATGCAACAGCAGAAAACAATATTAAAAACTAGCAGCAAAAAGAATGAACATCTTAAAACAACTGTATTTAACAACGCTGTGTTATAAACTGAAAAACTGCAGACACAAGGTTTCTTACTACACAAACACCCCAGCATTTCCACCAGTCCCTCTTCCTACACTCTTATCTTTCAAAACACTCTTCAAAATGCTCTCACTTTTGATCAAGCACAGGTGCGCGCACACACACACACACACACACACACACACA
>JAZGTK010020307.1:0-11041 GCA_036877625.1 Ambastaia sidthimunki
CCTGCACTTTACTGCTTATTGCACTTCTGGTTAGACCTAAACTGCATTTCGTTGCTCTGTACTTGTACATGTGTAATGACAATAAAGTTGAATCTAATCTACTCTATCTAACATTCACTCTAAGTGTATTTTAATTTATTTAAAGGGAAGGTTCAACAAAAATGAACATTTGCAGTTAATTTACTCATCCTCAAGCCATGTAAGTTGTAGGTGACATTTTCTTCAGCAGAAAGTTTTTAAGGTTTTTAGCTGAAACTGCTATCGTCAGTGATTAATAAAAAAAAGTTTGCTTGTTCCATATCTTTGGAAGTAAACAGTGGATTACTGGTAAAGATGTTGTAAACAATGTTCAGCTGCTCCTTTTTTATGAATCACCAAAGTACAACGGTCTCAGCTAAAATAATTTATTTTCAGGTGAAGTATTCCTTTAGTGTCCCTATTTAGTATTTCTTTACAGTTAGAATTAAAGCCAATTATGTAATTTTGCTAACAGTATTTTGACATTTATTATTTATATGGCAACACGGTATAAATCAGTCTTTATACTACACATATACTATACCATCTAGCAGGAAACACATATGTAATTCAAACAAGCTATTACAAACTTGTACTAGAATAGGGCTACAAAAAAAGATTCTGCTGCAATAAAAGTTCCTAAGAGCACAGTGGCCTCCATAATTCTCAAATGGAGGGAGTATGGCACAACCAGGACTCTTCCAAGAGCTTGTCACCCAGTCATAACGAGCAAATGGGGTGACCAAGAATCAAATGGTCATTAAGACTGAGATCCTTTGACATCCTTTGTGGAGATGGGACAAAGTTCCAGAAGGACAAACACCACTGAAGCCCTACACCAATCTGGCAGAGTGGCTAGACAGAAGTCTCTTCTCAATGCAAACACATGATTCTCTGGTTTGATGAAACCAAGACTGAACTGTTTGGCCTAAATTCTAAACATTATGTCTGGAGAAAACCACTCATCATCTGCCAAACACCATCCCAGCAATAAAGTATGGTGTTGGGAGAATCATACTGTAGGGGGGGGTTTTCAGCAGCAGGGATTGGGAGACCGGTCAGAGTTGATGGAAAACTGAATTGAGCAAAGTACAGATACATCCTCAATGAAAACCTGTTCCACAGCACTCAGGAACTCAGACTGGGCCGAAGGTTCAACATGACAATGACCATAAGCACACAACCAAGCTTAGAGACAACTCTCAGAATGTTCTAGAGTGGCCCCGACGTGAACACTATCAAACCTATTCGGACAGACCTAAAAATGGCTGTCCACCGACAGTCGCAATTCAACCTGACCGGGTTTAAGAGAATTTGCAAAGAATGGCAGAAAATCCCCTAATTCTGGAGTGCAAAGCTTGTTGTGTCATACCCCAAACAAACTATTACAAACTTGTACTTCTACAAACAATGTGTTATTTGAGATTTCAACACACTGTTGTCACTCATACTATAAATATAGATTACGAAGGTCAATAAACAATTCATATCACACATTTCCTGAGTCCACCTGACAACAAAACAGTATGTATAGGAACATAAAACAAGACTTAAGAAATGTTCTGCTTGCCTTTGTCCATAAAATGGCAATGAGTAACGACCATCTCTTCTAACTTAAAAAAACAGATGCTAAATTGTAAAAAATAAAAAAAGTAATTCTATGTGATTTGTGCAGTATATCTCTGCGATTAGTCCTGACATGAACACTATCAAACCTCCTTGGACAGACTTGAAAATGGCTGTCCACCGACAGTCGCAATCCAACCTGACCGGGTTTATAAGAATTTGTAAAGAAGAATGGCAGAAAATCCCCCAATCCAGGAGTGCAAAGCTTGTTGTGTCATACCCCAAAAAACTTGAGGCTATAACTGCTTCCAAAAATGCTTCAACTGAGTACTGCATAAAGGGTCTGAATATTTATGTAAATGCAATATTTCAGTTTTTTCTTTTTAATGAATTTACAGACATTTCTAAAATTATTTTCACAAAATTATTTTATTTAAGAAAAAAATAATCTAAACGACTGTAGTATCAGGCTGCAACATAACAAAACGGGTAAAGGGGGTCTGAATATTGTCAGATGAGATATATAGCCAGAGAAGAACCTTTACCTTTGCTCACTCACTGGGGTCCAAAACCATTACCACAATCACAACCCTTAATTCAGCTGTGTCAGCAGTTTATACAATACTAAATACAATTGTCAAGATCTGTAGTGTTGTGGATTCTATCACCTGTCTCCTGGTTTAAACTCGCGTGAAAATTTAGTCCTTTTCTTCTTGTGCTTTCTCTTTAGGTTGCGGATAGACAGAGGGATGCTCTTTTTTCGGGACGGACCACTCTGCAGTGAGGCTGTAGAGCTGGCAGAGGATGTAATGGAGCTGGTGTCATCAGTGTCGTCCCCTGGAACCTCATCTGACTCTTGCTCACTCAGATGGGCCAGCTGTCTCAGAGTGGTGTCTGTCAGTGGATTCTTTCCTTCCTCTACAGCATCTTGGCATGCAACAGGACCATTGTTGGGGTAACACAGGGCAGAACTATCATCAGGATAGTCCTGTTCCTGTATTGATTTCTTCTCACCTGGGAAAAAAACATGGTACAACAGAGTCTGAAAGTGACTTAAGTGACTTTGGAACAACAGGATAATCACTCTTAAGAGAAACAATGCTACATCCCTCTGAATAAGTTGAATGCGCAGGCGAAACAAGCTGTTGGTAAAAAGTGAAATATTTTGTACATTTCTAAATTTCTGTCAAATTAGCAATGTTAAAAATTATCACATTGCATCTGCACTATAACCAAGCTGCTATAAAACTGTCAATGAAGCATAAAATGCATGAACTGGAACAATATCAATTTAAAAATATAGCTGCAAATTGAAATATTAGTGGACATCACTGATGAAGTTTAAAAACTAAAATCATTTACAAAAGCATAAAATAGTCTATAATTTGACCAATAGCCAGCAACGTCACCAAATTTTAATGAGGTAATTAGGATCTTATCACAATGACAAAGTGCAAAGTTTCAAGTTCATACATCAAAGCAATTTAAAGTACAGCCTCAGATGCTATTTGGGAGTGTGGTATCAAAATTGTTGAGGCATCATTCAACAACCATTTGGTATATTAAAAAGATTTTTAAAACGTTTTTGTCGGGAATGACCCTCAGATAATGCATGCAAAATTGCTCTACGTAGAAATGTCTACACAACTCAAAATGGCAGACAGAAAATGTTTGATAATGACAAATTTGGTATTGTACAGACACCACAATCAGGTAAATTAATCAAAGATTATAGCGGTTTCATAATTTATATCATTTGACCACTAGAGGGTGGCCCCCAACTTTGCAGGGATTCTCAGAGGATGTTCCCAATAAACCATATTCTAAGTTTCGTAATGATACTCTATTGTGCTTGTAATGTATAGCATTCTGTAAAAAATTTACATTTACAGATATCTAAAATGGCAGACCAAGGAACACTGGATACTGTTCAAGTCAGTATGCCTCAAAAAGTTTATGGACACCACCCTTATGATTTTAGTAAAAAGCATTCAAAAATAGTTATTTTTTCTATCTCTGGACCAGCAGATGGTGCTGTGACAAAACTGTGCATGTACCCTCAGGTCATGCCTGTGATGACATATACCAAAGATTCAGACTCATGGCCATTTTTGTGTACCTTTCGTCAAATGTGTGCATTATTCGAGGATGGCCAGGTTTATCAAAAAGCTTTTGATAACTTATCTAGAGTGTGTCTAGAAGTGATTTTATGCAAATCGGACACACATTCGATTAAAAAACTTTTTTTATCTCAGAACTAGAAGTCATTAAGATGAAAAACTATATGGTCATTTAGCCCACTTATTGACTGGTTTGAGAAATAATTTTTGGTGGACTGATAACCAAATTTGTAGTGCCATAATTTTACAAGAATCATAGTTAAACTGTGGTTTATCACCTGAGATAAAACTATCTCTTAAATCTGTAAAAAGTGGGGCTTAATTGCGAGGGTATTATGAGTGTAGTAGTCAGGGATGAAGTCACTTCACTGGCAAATAGACACAACCCAGTACCAACAGAGAACAAGGTTGAAAATTCTTTGCAACTTAGTCAAAGAAAAAAAAGGAGCTGCACATGAACTAGGTACACTGCATTCAGAAAGTTTCAGACCCCGTTTTTTAATTTTGTTGTTGCAGTCCGACAATCGTTTAAAGAAATTTTTTTCTAATTAATCTACACCCAGTAACCCATAATGACTAAGTGAAAAATGCAATTTGAGAAGCCAGCATGCTGCATTTTCAGTGTAGTAGTCTTTCATAGAGACTTCTTTACATTATATCAAGGCTTACATTCTTACATTAAATTAAGGCAGTTCTGAAGGCATATGGGGATATAACCCAAAATGTCAGTGTACTTTGAATTGAGTGAAGGTTCTCCTGGATTGTGCAAATTTAATTTTTTACATTTTCCCACAAGCCATCACCCACACCCCCTTTGCCCCCCTTAAGTCAACATACTTATGACATCTAACATGCAAGTTAAACTGTGTTTTTCAACAATGATGCTCCCAGGCATCACAGAAACAACCGATATAATCTACTTTGGTATGCAATATTGAAAGAGAAAATGACATCAGTACCTTCCAAGCTGTCCACATTGTCTATTGACTGCAAGTTGTTAGCCTGAGCATCTAAATTTTCTGTCATTTTTTTCCCAGTTTCCTTTCTAAACATTCTTTTTAGCTGCAAGAAAATAAAACATTTACAGGTCAAATATATTAATATATACATTTTTACCAAACTATACTTTGCATTTTATAAAAAAAGCAAAAATCTGCTTTTTAAAACTCAAGCTTCTTATGGTCAAATTACTCATACCTTTCGAACAACAGGATCCTCAGGGTGAGCAGGTGCTCCCTCAGGGCCCTCACAAGTTATTCGAGTGGTTTCACTCTTAATGGGAAACACATACAGTGCTCTCTCTCCTAGCTGCCTCTGAGTATGATCAAAGTAGCCCAGTCTCTTAACCCTGATCATTAGAGAAAGATGACAAAATAATTTTAACATAGATGAGTGAGTCTAGAGGAACAGCAGGAACTTCTCCATTGTAATTTAGTATATTACCTATAACAAAAGCAATGCAACAAAAAAATAAAGCATTTATCCATGCCCTGTGAATTAATTTCATAAGAAACCTTCCTACCATCTTAGCAATTCAAGCTGAAACTACTGCCTTTGCAAAGCATGTTTTTGGACGTCTTCAACTCCAGGCCCAGCCCCAAGCTGCTACTAGAGGCAATGAACTCTTTGCCAAAGCACTTTTTTTTAATTATCAAAATGATAAAGAGTAGTGTGAGAAGTTGACTATACCTGCAAAGATTCTCCTGTGTGATGGTAGAGGGTGGTGGAAAGACACTGTCTGACCCTTTTGGAGAGTAACTTTTCGTAATCCACGTTACCTTTAGCTCCACTACCTGAACCTGCAATTATACACAGATTAAGAGCCACAATTAACTGTTGAAATACACTACATAATTTAAGTCATACAGCAAAAGCAGTGTGTTGGCTTGGTTATTTGCAAGTATTTTTCACTAAGAGTTCAGAGTTTGTCTTACCTCCTCAACAACAACCCGAAACTTGCTTTTTTTACTGAGAACTGGCTTTACACCATATAGCCACTGGACATTTGCAAAAACCTTTGAGGGCCCAATCAAAACTTGGCCTGGGTAGAACCCATAAGCATCGTCAAAAAATAAACCCTAATGAAAAAAAAAAGCAGAGCAACAAATGCTAATAAATGGACTGTGCTTAGAAGCTTAGATAGAAATATAGTGCACTACTTGGTAAACAAGTTGTTTGGGACATTTGCTAATTTTTTATTGAACAGGGCTAAATATCCACTGATATGAAGACAAACAATATTAAAAGCAACTTAGGATGCAAACATTTTTACATACCACATCACTGACATGAGGGTAAATATCATAGAGTTTGGCACCATCTTCTTCACTCATGGAACATCTGCAGTCAAGATGCAAAACATTACACTCAAAACACTTTAATACAGAACAAATAATAACAATATGCCCATAATTGTTTGTCTTAAACTACTCTAAAATACTCAAAGTACTGTACAAATTTCTTTATAGCACTGCAAAATTTGAGATTAACTTTTACTTCCGCATTTGGAAGGCCAAATAAATACTTCTTAATCTGCATGTGAATCTCTCACTTCAATGAGAGATTAGAACAATCAGAGTAATGTCATTCCATGTCAACTCAAACAGAAGTCCCCAGCTCAATTTTTTTTTTAATATTTCACAGAAGCAAAGCCAACATAATGAAAGCCAAAATATTATTCTGGTAGTGTGACTCACAATAGCCACATCACTGTGATCAGCCTACATAACCAAACATTTTTCCCAAGTTGTTCACAAGAGTTCACAAAGTGTAAATCACTCAATGCATGCAGGAGATATGAGACACTTACTGTTTCTATGTTTTACCATAATTTTATTGCTAATATTCCAGTGTATTTTATTAGATACAGAGAGGGTTGGGGGACTCACATGGAAGTACAATATTTTAGAATATATATTTTATTTTTCTTACCATCAAAACTGAACAAATGAAAACTAGATAGGACCATTTGTGGAAAATAAAAAAGCACAGCAGAAAATGTGTTTTATTGTTTATTATGAGTTCAATTAATTAATGATTCATTCAATAATTCGTATCCCTAATTAATTGAATTAATTGAACGAAGTAGTTAGTTTATTAATAAAGTTAAAAAAGTAGGGAGGACGTGCATTGGAAATACCTGTCATAAAGCACGAGGGCTCATACCTCCCTCTGTGGTCTATAAGAGGGTAATGCATTCAGACTGCCTACTCAAACAGTACTTTTGAGACTACGTGATATTGTCAATTAACATAATATGAAACCAGTCATTTATCAAGCAGGATATGCCATTCCAGCTTACATTGAGAGCCTTCACAACTGTATGATAGGTTTTGCAAATATATAGCAATGGAAAGTTAAGCAATTGCTGATCCTTAAACTGTCTGCAAAATGTCCACATCGCTTCAACTGTAAATGAACCGCCACATGTTTCGGACTGCCTATGCTTGTTTGCCATGCAAGGCTAAATAAAGAACTGATTGTTTAAATATGTACAGCATTTTCTGCACTCAACAAACACCATATATAAAGATCAATGTGTCACTGTATTTAATTCGAGTTATAGCCAATATTGTCTTATACAGCTTGTGCATAGAAATTTATCTTTTATAACAAAAGATTCTGGCCAAAAAGGAAAAAAAATAATACCCACATAGCTACAATAAACTTAACCTGTAATAACCTGTGATGTTCCTCTGGTGCAGTTGTTCTAAATATGCATAAATATGCACGACTTTCAAAAGCCTCGTAACACAAACTTAAATTTGAGTGCATTTAAAAAATACTGCTTTTTTCTATGCTGATGTTGTTTTTTGTAAGCTCTATGAGAGCTTTTGACTAAATTGGTTAATAAACAGTTACTGGACAAGCACATAACAGGTCAGTTTTTAAAATAGCCTCCTTATTTCGACTTGCAACCAAGCTTTTAAGAATGATTTGTCAGGTCCGAATTTCCAAAAAACAGATTTCCATAAAATGTCAGTTTGTCATCATTTGATTTTAACATACAGAAAGGAAAGTTACCTGTAATTTCACGATGATGACAACAAAGAGGTAAAAGTTATTGCAGATTGCAGCTTTAAATTTAAGATTTACGTGGATTTCCAGTATTTTTATACTTATATTCATGTCATTCTTCTGATTATGTTTTTGCTTACACAGTCTTGAAGGGATGGTTGACCCAAAAATAAATTTCATCATCATTAATTAATTCTCATGCCATTCGTAACCTGTAACCATGTAATTGGTTTACATACAATTTAAAAACGGCTTTTTTTTAAATTGGCTTTTGGGAGGTGCATGCAGTCAGTAGAAGCCTCACGGTGCAAAGCCAGGCAAAAGTATAAACAATGTTTTACTCTAAGGCCAGAAACATGAGTGATGCAAAGAAGTTAGCTCTATGAGCCAGCTCCCATCTAACAGCCAAAAGACAGAATAATATGATGTCCACACGCTCTTTGTGCACTGACTGAATGTTATGGTAATGTGTATATGCATGGGATTTCGCTTGATGGCATTCTCCCAGTATTCCTGATTGGTCACATACACACACATCTCAGTCAATGCATGGAATGTGTGTGGCCAAATCATCTTTAATTTCAGGTCAGAAAAAATAAAAGTGTAGATGTTGAAAATGTAGAAAAGCATAGTGTAGAATTTAAGCATCGTACCTAACATTAAGGGTCTACTAACAACCTTTACTGAAGAAGATTAGAATTGAACTTCCAACAGTGCAGTTAAAACAAAGCAGACAAGCTAGTGTGCTTTGTTGCACAAAAATTACAAGGTGTAGTATAATTACATTGAATAATGCAAGTGATGTATGTGTACTGGAATCACTGCACTGTTAATAAGCAGAGAAAGACACACACTGTTCATAAAACAATCTTCATAAATATGCCTGCAGATCTTGACAGATTACTTATAATTTTTTTGCCTTGTGGGTTCTATGTCAGAACCCCTGCTCCTCCATACGCACCACGTACATGCATACTGGTGCTCCAGTCAACACACATCAAAGACTAACACAGAAGAGAAGAAATTGTTGAATAGTCATTATTTGCGCACAAAAAGTATTCTTGCAGCCTCGTAAAACTGAGAAGTTGAAAGTAATATTTGCGTTGATGTCTATGGGGGGTCAGAAAGCTCTCAGATTTCATCAAAAACACCTTAATTTGTGTCCTGAAGATGAACAAAGGCCTTACAGGTGTGGAACAACACAAGAGTGAGTAATTAATGACATTTTTCATTTTTAGGTAAACTATTCATTTAAATATATAAATTTAAAACACATTCTTTGTCAACCCCAAAAGTGTATCAAACTGAGGCATGCACCCAACCATTAATTTTGTTGTACTGTTGCAGACAAAATTATATATTAAAATTGAATACAGTTGGGATATTATGGAACATAACATCATTCAAAAGACCAGCACGAAACAGCAAGGGAGTAAGTGACAATATTTTCTGTTTTTTTACTTTTCCTTAAGTAAATCATATACATTTGGAAAGTTGTGTGTTAGGCTGACATTAAAAACAAATCTGTATGACTGAATAATAAATTTTAATTAAGGTTTCAAATTAAATCTAATCAATGGCATTTTTTCTTTTCTGCTGCTCTGTTGTACTTAAATGCAGTTAAAGGTATAACATGCACCATACAACACTGTACTCTATAATCCACACATAGAATAAAGTGGAGGTAGTGTGATAACATTACCGTGCTCCATTGGAAAGCTTCACAATGATTTGGATGCTAAGATCATATACCTTTCCCAGCCAGAAGTCATAAACGATGTAGTCACCATACATAAATGACTGCAGAAAGGTACAAAACATGGATACAAAGTTAGACACCAATTTATTACATTCTTTTAGTCAGAGTGATCTACAATATGTTAAATACAGGTTCAGTCCCCCCAGTAACCTAAAATTAACCTACGTCACTTGCACAAAAACTGATAATGCAGAAATCAAAAACAACATTCTTCCATCTGAAAGATTCATAACTGTAAAAATGAAACAGGTTGACAAACTCACCCAGACATGCTGCAGGTCTTTGCTATTAACAGGATAAAGGACACAGTTAGTCCCCACAAGCTTTACTGCACATTCAGTGTTTATGTTGGTCACAATTCCACACTGTTTATTCTGCAGGAACAAAGGAACACACAGATCACACAACTCATACCATACTGTGCTTAAAAATAACACTTCATCCGTTTGTAATTGCAATGTGATTAGTCATATACAGTTACAGCAATTCTGTTACAGCAATTTGCCTACATTTAATTAGTGTACAATTATCTTACAATCTTTGAATTACAGCTATTTAAATGCTAATGATGAGTGATGATCCAACTTACATTTGAACTCATATGCCGAACAAAGTCTCTAGGCACAATAGATCGATCTTCAAGTTTCAGCTACAAGATCAAGACAGTATATAGAAATTAGTGGTGGAAAAGAAGGGAGTAAACAAGTGACAATTGCAGTACACCTTCCCATTATTTTTTATTTACTTCTGTTCATTTTGTTACCACAAATTAACATTCTGATCACCTGAAAAAAATCTTAATTTCAACTAAACACATAGCAGGGTGTCATCAATAAGTGGACAGAAACCCAGATCTGGAAACAAGTTATTTCAGATTAGCCGATTGTTTCTGCAGCTTAAAATGAGCAGGGCAATACACATGCTCAGAGACATTCATGGTAATGATCTTTTAGCGCTATAATAGCTAACATACGAGGTACCAGTTACACAATTCATTCATACTTTTGGGTCATTTCATGACTTGGGGTTAGAGTTAACTTCATTACAATTCAATTACTAATCCACCCTTTACAATATCCTAATTTAATGATGGGCTCAAGCAATATGGCATCATTGCCAACTGGTGCTTTTCAGATGATGTTGCATAGTTGTCACATGCACTTAAGTCCAAAAATAATTGGACTATTTTAAAGCCTTAAGCTATTTAAGCAGTAAGTTTAGGTGAAACACTTCATGCTGCCAGTTGACTCACAATAGCCACATCATTGTGTTCAGCCTGCAACACCAAACATATTTCATAAACGACATAAGATTAATGTAAATCATTCAATGCATGCAGAAGATATAAGACAGTTCTCGTTTCATTTATTACCATAAATTGTTTGCCCCACAATGGCAACACCATACAAGAGAGCAATAATACGTTTACAATTTAGAATCTTCAATACAGCTTCTATTTTCTGATCAAGTCTAAAATAAAGTCTAAAATGACATTAATAAATTTAAAAGGACTCTTTTAAACTTTGTTTTAAGTGACACACTTCCTTCTGCCAGTTGGTGG
>JAZGTK010020308.1:0-11041 GCA_036877625.1 Ambastaia sidthimunki
AAATGATAACGCTATGTTACTTCAAATAGTTTCTTGGTAATTCAAAGAATTCCACAGTACTTTTTGTTTCTGCTTGTGGTCAAAGTGAGTGGAAATGTCAGCATGATAGCATCTCTGTACACTACATCAGTTACAACAGGAGTCGGACCCCCGGGCAAGCCGAGACTCACAAGCTGTCGCTCTCCAGAGAAAGAGACCTTCACCTGCTGGTGGGAGAGAGGAGATGATGGAGGCCTGCCCACCACCTACACCCTCTACTACCGCCTGGAAAAGTCAGTCTGTCTCCTGTTCAGCATGACTTGCTTTCATTCATCACACACACCTGAACAAACAGAAATCACTTTATTGAAGAGCACACTATTAAAATGTTTGTTAAGTGTTATGCCAACGTTACGGCTTTGAGATTCAACAGGTTCTGTACACAAACACACTGTGATACTGTGTAACACTGCTCTGAGTACAGTACAACACGTTCATGTTCTTCACAAGCAAAACACACAGACCACCCTCACGTAGTTCAGTACCAGATGAGTTAGTGCAGGAAATGAGTTTGTAATGGTAATGCAACAGGTTAAAAAATGACGACCCCATTAAATAACTAATACTTAATACTTTCATGAACATTAAAGTGTGTGTTTGTGTGTTAATGTAACAGGAAGTTGTGGTAGGACATATTGAAGAATTTGGTTTTTTTTTAAATAGCCAGTAACCTTTTATCTGTAACAAATATGAACTCAAACCACAAATTTGGTTGCGTCCATGACCCATGTTTTTAAATATTGTTTTTTTAATCAGCTGAATCAAGAAGTACATATTTTTAGCTTAACAATATTAATTAGTTCAGTTTGTGTAAATGTGTGTGTTTGTTATATACAGCTCAGAGACAGTATACGAGTGCCCGGATTACAGAACTGCAGGGGAGAACTCGTGTTTCTTCAACAAAAATGACACGTCACTGTGGGTCAACTACAACATCACAGTGGTGGCCACCAACGCCCTGGGGAAGAACATTTCAGACCCTGTGGAGGTGGACGTGGTCTATATAGGTAGAACATGTTCCCTCAGTTTTCTGTGCAATAAGCTGTTTCCATGTTTCCATCGTCAACTCGTTTGTTTTTCACAAGTAGATCCTGTGAAACTTTCCACCTCTCTTATCTGTGATCTGTTTACTTCTCATCCAGCCTCTGTCATTCTCTCACAGATTCTGTCCTGTGTGACTCATTTCATTAGTTAACACATATTAGAATGTACACGCGGCTGACGCAGTTTTAATTGCAGTTTTACTGTCCTTTGGGTTGTAAAATATTACACATAGTTTCTGTCATGTTTTCTCCTGTATTATGGCAAAAAGTAAGTAAAGTAAAAGTAAGTAATTCCAGTTTATTAATAGAAGTGATCAGTTTCTCTTGTTTGCCTTGTTGTTTTCCTTCAATCCAAATGGTTAGTTCCCTGTTATCATTAAATCGTGTGTGCAGCTGTATCTGTGAGACTAAACTTTAACTGATGTTGTTATTTACGCTGATGGGGACAAACAGTCATGTGTAACACCCAACACACGTTGTTTTTTCCATTTCAGCAAGTTTTTACTTTTTGTGCAAGTACAAAGATCATTTGGATACTAGCTGTTATTTAGTTTCTTGCCCACGGACTAGAAGAAACTGGTTTTCTGTTACTGCTGAATGTACACACAATTCAGCAGAAATGAAAATTCTGTCTCCATTGACTCATCAAAGTTTTGTGAACATAGTCAAATATACTCAATCATATTAGTGAGAAGCAGATCTGTGTTGAACAAATGTCTAAGTTTAGTAAGTAGAAGTTTTTCCGTTTTGCTTTCAAATTTTGTTCTTTTTTGCTCTCGTTCCTCCTACAGTTCAGCCCAACACTCCAGAGAAGGTCTCAGCAGTTGTGGTTGATGACGATCAGAGTCCGTTTGTGAAGGTGTCCTGGGAGAAACCAAAAACTGCAGACACGCGTTCAGGCTGGATCACGCTAGTTTACCAGCTACGAGTTAAACAAGAGAACGAAAACGAGTGGGAGGTGAGTTAGAATAACTGATAACTGACACGAAATTTTGTAGGATGTTGATAAAGAGGCAAACCATCTCAGTGACTTGTTTAGTAACTATCTGAATGATGTTTTTTAAAGGTAGTGGACTCTTGGTAATCTGTTTACACCAAGCTAGTTAGGTTTGCGCCATCTAGAGGAGGCAACCGGAAAACAGTTTGCCATACCGTGTGATAAAATGTTAGTAAAAGAGTTGTTTCTCTTAGTCTGATAGACTAGTGTTGCCAATAAACAAACTTTTGGATGTAAACTTGTTAAATTTGACCAAACTGACTAGAAAACAGTTAACAGCAGCAGTTGTTTGAGTTTATCAGAGTCATCTGAAGTGAATGGGGCTTGTCCATTAAATCAGCTGTTACACAGAGCAGTTTAATCATTGACTGTTCCAGTCTGGGTTTTTCATTAGTCTGTGGAAACCTGAGTGAGACGAGACATTCAGAACAACACAGACCAGATCAAACCAGATTTCTGCCCAATAACACACCAGCATGAGCTATAATGATCGTCTGGTGAAAGAGTAACAAAAGAGCAAATGAGCATCACCATTGGCTGTGAGAATGACATGTGACTGATGAATACTGCTGATGCTGCGTGTGTCTTCTGTGATGTACACGCATATATACATATTATCACCCTGTTGTGCAAGTGCTACATTTAATATTGTGACCTCCTGCAAAACATTTAAACACAAACAGTGGCTTTCAATACTCTCTCTCTCTCTCTCTCTCTCTCTCTCTCTCTCTCTCTGTGTGTGCGTGTGTATGTGTGTGTGCATGTGTGTGTGTGTGTGTGCGTGTGTATGTGTGTGTGCATGTTTGTGTGTGCGTGTGTATGTGTGTGTGTGTGTGTGTGTGCGTGTGTATGTGTGTGTAGGAGTATGATGCTGGCATGCAGAAGTATTATAATGTGTTCAGTCTTCCTCCCGGTAAGGAATACATGGTGCAGGTGAGATGTAAACCGGATCACGGGTTCTGGAGCCAGTGGACCCAAACAATCTACGTTAAAATGCCCAACTGTAAGTCCACACATTCATTATTAAAACATACATCTATGAATTGACTAGCATAAATGAATTACATGATGATATTCAAGAGGCAATCTTCTCCTCCAAAACAATCTTCTCCTCCAAAACAATCTTATCCTCTTTATCTTCTTTTTTATGATCTTTTTCATCTTTGCATTACTTGCATTATTGTATTTATATTGAATTGTATTAACTCTTAGATTCCTGCTTCAGAATGACAGAAGAAACAAAACTAGTTTAGGTTCAATTAAACTGAATCTTTTTTAATAGTACACCGTGTTTCCAAGAACCTCACGTGGAGGTTAAGAACACATTTGTGGGTTACGCATGCATAACTAATAGCACAGACAGTTCTGGAATTCCATCAGGCCTGTATTTCACTCTGGGGAGTTATGACCTCATCCTCCCTGAGGTAGCTCAACCTCAGCCAGGCATGTTTTCAAGCTGTAGCCTCATCTGGACCTCAGAGCCTCAGTTTGAGTCCCAGTGTGACTCGCACCTGACCGAGTCAAATGAACCAGAGATCAGTCGTGTTTCCACCTCACAGCATTTCCAAATCCCACACTCTTCTGACTACTTTAGGAGGTTTTTCTGCATAGTTTTTCTTTTTTTTTAAAAGTGGCATTTTTCCCTTAAAACTCTCAGCTTGTTTTTCAGTATCTGTCATCGTTACTTTGTCTGTCAAAAAAAAACTAATCGCAGCAATAAATTATTCATCACCATTTCCTGTTCCTGTGTTTGGGCTCTACAGATCTTCTGAGAGAACATTCGCTGTGGATCATGATCACTGTTTTCTCAATCTTTGGTGTCCTCATCCTCGCCTGGACACTGAACGTCAAACGAAACAGGTGTGAAACATTTCTGTCTCTAGTCTCTGATCTTGGCATTAATATATAGCTGATATATGTGTGTTTGTGTTCAGTGTGAAACTGTGTCTGTTGCCTCCTGTGCCTGGACCCAAAATTAAAGGATTCGACAAACAGCTGCTGAAGGTAATCAGACAATTTCTTCTGCACCTGAGCAAGAAACCAGCAGTCAAACGATCAAACATTTCAATGCAAGATGGCTTAAAGGTGCAACTCATAAATGCTGATAATTATTGTTGAACAAGTTCATCAGACCAAACTGTCAAGTTCTGAAAGAAATTTAAATATAAAATAACATAATAAAATTAGATCATACAATTTGTTTTTTGAAGCCATACAATTAAATTGGTTTGTGTGAATGTAAGTTTAATCATTTTCTCATTTTGGGAACTGTTACTTTAATGATAATTGAAACGTTTGGCATCTCTGCTCTCTCTACAGAACGGAAAGTCAGAGGAAGTTTTTAATGCTTTGGTAATACAGGGTTTTCCTCCAACCACCGATTCTGATGATTTACTGGTGGAATATTCTGAGGTGTATGACAGTGAGGAGCAGGAATTGGTTTTGGTTGGGAAGGATTTGTTTGAGGGCTGCCTGCAGTCCAGCAGCCCGTCGGACAGCGACTCCGGCCGGTGCAGCTGCGACAGTCACACCCTGCTGCTGGAGAAATGCATGGAGGGCCAAGAGGGGAGCAGTAATGATTTGCCACAGTACAGCCAGCATAAAGAAACAAGCTGGGCTTCTATGGAAAGCAGTGAGTGCCAGGGGCTCGAACCAGGATCACCCGAGTCCACCGATGGGCGTGCCAAGACCTGGCCCGTCATGTTCTCATCTCCGCGACCACAACACCAATATCAAGTAGGAGTCGCTAAACCGACCTATCACAGCGTACTGGAGATTCTCAGATTCTCTTCACCGCATCTGATGTCCGGCAGCTACCACCAGCTTCAGCACCAGGAAACTGCAACGGAAGACGGACGCGTTGACAAGCCTGCCTGTCCACATTCCCAAAGCTACCACCAGTTCAGCCTGGAGAATACTGAACCCAGAACGGAGATCCTTACTCCCGGCGTGCCTCCATCACGTTCCATGGAATATGTGGAGGTTCAGAGGGTAAACCCGCAAAACTTACTACTGCTCAGACCTCTGTCAGACCTCAACGAGGTCGAGCGGTCCGATCTCCCGGGGGAGGAATACACCCGAGTCAAAGAGGTAACATCAGACAACATCCTCCTGCTGCAGACAGACATGAACCATCAGTGCTTAGACGATTACAGTCAGGTCTCAGACAGCCAGACTGACAGATGCCCAATCCAACAACAGCTCCATCTCTGTAAACCTCCCATCCACCAATCATATGCCCCGACAATGACACAGGAAGGCATGAGGCTGATGGGAAACGGATATGTGGACTCCACAGTTATGATGCCCTCATAAACACACTATGAGAAAAACAGTGCAACTGTCTGTGACAAAAACAAGCTGTTCAAAAAATCCTAAACTCTTAAAGAGACATGAGATTTGTTTTTCTCTGTCTGAAAAAAACAGACTGGCAACTCGAAAGCCCTGTGAGAAGCACTTTCTTACACTCAACTCATGCCTGCCTGGATTAATAAAGATAATTTATATTTATACTGATTTTAATTCAAATATTAGATTAAGTGTAAACAAGGGGTTCAGAGTGGAGCCATTTAAAACTTTATTCTCAGGCAGGTCTGTCAGAAAAAAAATTGTTTTTAGTTAAGGTAGCTGTGATGACAAACGATGCCTCGTCCATGCTTGTCATGTAAAAAAATAGCAAAAAATTCTTTATACATAAAAATAGCTTGAAATGTTTTTGTTGACTTTCCAATTTACAGATTCATGAGCTTTGAAAACAAGCACTTAACAGAGTGGCCCTCAACAATGCACTGTGCATTATGATATTGTAAATGTATTTGTATCATGGCACTGTTACGTTTTTTAAAGCCACTTACTTTTGTATTGTGTTGTTCACTATTAGACTAAATGATTGAGGCATATAATGTACTTCTATAAACTGATCTTAAGTATTGCCAAATTGTGCACAGTGTTCTTTGGGATTCAGTATTAAACTAAAGTCACTCCACATTCAAATTTTAAGTGTGATTACAAAACCCTCAACGTGTGTTTTATATAACAAGAGGATTTTTTGCTGTCACAGTTGGTTGAATCCTACTACAATTTTGCTGTTGTTTATTATGAAAATAAATTACAATACATTCCAGAAACATTGTGTAATCTCAGCTAAACACTCCAAATATAAACACTCCAAATATCTGTGTATTAAAAGTGCATTAATGCAGACGCAAATACATATAAAGAGATTTGTTTGAATTGTTTGAGTTGTTCAGAAGTATTATAGACAATTTGCTTTAAATATTTGCTACTCTCAGGTGGAGGTTATAACTCAAACTCTTGAATGTATTTCACACAGTCAATGAGTGTGAACAAAGACAACCATCAATTTTAAACTGGCAGTGAGTTATAAATACTTTTCCCCAAAAAAATGCTACAGTGAGTTATTCAATAACTGTAACCTAACCGTGGAACATGGACACATTTTAGCTCCTGCAGTTCAGCTCTGACTCCCACACGTTGCCTTTATTTTGTTACAGTTAAATATAAATGTCATTTTGCTGGATATTAAAACTTCAGTGGACTTAATTTACATACAGCTGTTTTTGTTACATTTGCCAAATAATCATGTCAAACTTGTTGCATAATGTTTTATTTGTGTGTTAGGGGTTTTCTTCATGTGATCAATCTACATGGACAAACGTCTCATATTTCTTGTGTGAAATGTCTCAATTTTTTTAGGTTTGTAATTCCAGTGGCAACATCAGATTTTCAATATTTACAGTATGTGTGTAACAAGGTGAAGTCTAAGAACGGTAGCGTTTATTCTTACCGGACGCTGTTAACTTCTGCATTTAGCTTTGATTCCATCATTTTATCTGACTGAGAACCAGAGATGATTGAGAGATGAAAATGCTTTAATGGGAAACCAAAAACATTAGACATTGAATCAGGTTTTTATACTACAAAACCTACAGCAACTTTATTCAGGTCAACATTATTTCAGTAGCACTTGTTATATACGTGGTATGTGTTTCTTTAATGGTCATTCTTTCCTTTCTGTTATTTTCTTAAGTAAATTGAAATCACGGAAGCTGTTGTGTTGTGATCTATAATCACATGCAAGTTGAATGTGATCTTGTGCGATACATCCTGTTCTGCTTTTCATGTGTGCAGTGGCATTAAACACTCTCAGACTGTCTCAGGTGTGTGTCAGTGATTCTGTTATTATTATTATTATGTATTAGATTTTATTTTGCCCTGAATCATAACCAACCAAAAACAAGCAGCCACCGCTATTTAGCTTTACTAGAAATACTAACATATAGCGTTTGGTTTTCATTATGTTTGTTTTTGTGCCATTATGCATGTTATAGTAACAGATCTTAACATTCATATAAAATAGTACATTTAAAAATAAGCCTGTATTTTTACATTTACTATATTTAGTCGGTATATTAGCAATTAAGTTGTTTTCTTTTGCTTTAGAAAAGACGCTCTGGCTGTAGAGTCGCAAACAGGTGAAAACGTGACGCAAGGATGACGTCACACGACCAATGACGACGTAACATACAGTGAGTTACATCACACCGGCGGCGACGTGAACGCGCAGCATTATAATATATATATATAATCAGCAGGTAAATGTATTTATTATTACATTTAAGCAATAATAAATACAATTAAAACAACAGTTAACGGTTGTTTATTTTGTGAGGCTCTTTTTGTCATTGGGTGGAAATTGTACTTGCACCTGGCAACCCTGATTTTGCGCCCCCCAAACAATATTTTAGGGGGGGTCAATAAGCTTCTTAACACTAAACAAGGAAAAAGGTGTTAAATAAGATCGCAGTGATGTATAAAGTTTGGTCTCGGCTGGGCAGCCAGTGTTTGCTGGGGAAACGCCACGCGTTGAGCGCGTCAGACGCGTCTGTGACGCTCCACGGCGGGCGCGGTGAGTCTGTTGATCCGCACATTTAAAGTGACGCACCTGCATTTCTGTGAATCTGACATCAGAGATTTAATCTATCATGCAGATTCCCCGACAGCCAGTCTGAAAAATAACACCGTGTGTGGACAGTAACATTGTCATTTTAAAAAGTGAATGTAAATACTATATAATTTAATCATTTACGTACTTATAAAGAACCTGCTTATTACTGTACTTATATTGTGTAATATATTACTAAATGTCTGTATAAGACTTTATTTTAGCTGTCACATTCATATAATGAACAATTACAGTCAACACTTTCAAATCAATAAATACATGCATGAAAACATTAAAAACTAAAACTCATTCTCAATTCATTTCTGAACTGAACTCTGCTGTCTCACTTCACATCCAATTGTTACAAATGTACTTTTCTCCAGGTGTGCTGTGTCAGAAATCAGCAGTAAAACTCCCACCTGATCTGCCCCAAATGCCCCCATGTGACTTTAAACCTGAGCGATACCAGGTAATAAAACAGAGGTCAATGTTATGAGTGGAGTCTAACAAGCTATTTAGTTAAGTTTCTCTTTCCTGTCATTATGTTTTGTTCCTGTAGGGCATGTCTAAAGAGCGTTTACTGCAGATCAGGAAACACAACCGTAACCCCATGACCATGAAGATGACGTACTACAGAAAGCCAGTCTTCATAAACTCGGGCTACATGCAGTGGCTGTGGGATGTGGACGGAAGACGCTATCTGGACCTGTTTGCAGGGGTGGCCACTGTCAGTGTGGGGCACTGTCACCCGTAAGAAACTTTTGGTTTTTTTAATTTGTTCTTGTGCATTTATATTATTTAACTGTGATGCAAAATCCCAGAATTTTTAAAGCTGCAATCTGTAACTTTCTTTGGTTAAAAATGAACAAAAATCAGTTATTGAGCAAGTAAACAACAGATTAGTGTTCAACACGATCTCCTTACTGTACTATCATTCACAACAGCAAGTTTATAATGATTTATAATTTAAGCTGTTGGGTCTGATTTCCCAGAAAATGTAAGTTTGGCTTCATTTGAATTCAACATACGTAATAAAAAAAACACATAAAGTAACCTGCAATTTATGTTTCAAACAGATGGCGGTAGAGAGGTGAAAGTTACAGAATTTAATTTTTTATTATTTAATTTTTGACTAAGATGTAACTCAGGTATTGATCATTGATTTTCTTCCCTTTAGCGCTAATATGTGTTTCAGAAGATCGTTCATTAAATGGATCTAAGTTTGTGTGTGATCACAGGAAGTGACAGAAGCGGCAGAAAAACAGTTAAGACGTCTTTGGCACACGACACACATCTACATTTACCCACAAATGCAGGATTATGCAGAGAAACTGGCCTCCCTGTTGCCGGACCCTCTAAAGGTGCACTAGCCTCTAACACATGTGGTAAAGTTTGTGCTTTAGACAAGGGGAAATTATTAGCAAATATTGTAAGTGGATGGTAAGTTCAAAATATATGATGTAAAAGTTTTACACAATCTATCTGGTTTTCATCAAAACTTTAATTCTCACATGTTTTTTATGATGGTTGTTTTAGACCATGTGTCCAGATGTGTTCAGAGGACCCTGGGGAGGAAAACAGTGCAGAGACTCTCCAATCCAAACCATCAGAGACTGCAGCTGCTCCCCAGGTACACATGCACACACACACACACACACACACACGCACACACACGCACACACACACTTATCTAAATGGGGACATTCCATGGACTTATTGGTTTCATACACAGCTAGTTAGAATCAATATAACCCAACCTGGATGGACCAGAGAATATGCATATTATGTGAAAATCTGATACATATATATATATATATAGACCAAAGAATGTATATTGTATATGTTTATTGTGTATATCAGGTTGTTTGTGTGTCTTTAGGTCACTGTCAGGCCAATGATAAATATATTGAGCAGCTGAAAGAAGTGTTGGACACGACTGTAGCCCCTCATATTGCTGCTTTCTGTGGAGAACCAATCCAGGTTTGACTCATAAACATCATATTATACACTGTGACCTACAGCATCTGTATCTGTATATACAGAACTAAACATACGGCACTTTAAAACATTAGTAGTCCAGTGGCAACAGTGACAACAACATGCTGAATAAACTGTGTTCACCGTGCCAACCGGGCATTTCGGTTGCCATAGAAACAAATGCTAACAAAAAAGACCCTTTGCTGGTCATATCGCTACCTTTGAATTATACGGTTCTATCTGCATTTTGACCAGTTTTGAGATATTGAGGTTTAAAGTTCTTGCATTCCATTGTAAATCCCAAAATGAACTTTTTGTTTTTCAAATTAAACACCCAAAATGCATTTTTTTAAAATTAAACACCTTTAATAGTGTCAATAAGTTATATTAGAGTAAGAAATAAGAAAAGTAAGAAACTATTACTTTTTTTTTCTAGAGTAAGAAAAAAAAAGTAATTTTGACAAAAATGTCAACCTTGAAAAATGAAACCTTATCATTCTAAGGTAGCGATATGTCAAGCGCTTAGAGACCCAAAAATACCCTGGAAAAAATAACTGGAACTTTTACAGTATATATCTGAATTGTACTGTTTGCATAGCACAGTGCAGTTAATGGCAGATGCAGTTAATGTGTTTCATGTTTGCAATTACATGAATGGTGTTATTGCTTTAATGTACGTGCACAAGAAAACATAAATATTCTACAGTGTGACATTTAAATACTAAAAAGTACCAAGACGCAGTTGCAAACAAAACAAACATTTGCAATAAATTCTAAGTTATGTTCTGGTTATCATCAACATGTGTTTGCAGGGTGTCAGTGGGGCTGTTCAGTACCCTAAAAACTACCTGAAGGAGACCTACCAGCTGATCCAGGAGAGAGGTGGAGTCTGTGTAACAGATGAGGTGTGAGGAACATGGTTGTGAAGCCTCTTCAAACAGACAGTCACTTGAATAGATGGTTGATTAGGTCGTAAATTTTCACCTTCATTTTCCAAAATATTCCACAACAAAGAGACTC
>JAZGTK010020309.1:0-11040 GCA_036877625.1 Ambastaia sidthimunki
CTCTCTCTCTCACACACACACACACACACACACACACACACACACACACACACACCTCATCATGTCCAACCTGAAGTCTCCGAAACCAAAAAAGGTGAAAAGAGAAGCAAGAAAACAAATCAAGAAAACAGGCCTTGGCACTGACTTTCTTGCAGAAAAGTGAGTGAGATGTTTGACAGAGAAGAATCCAATAAGAGTGCTGGTGGCTGAGCATTTCAATTACTCAGCGGGGAAGCGAGGAGACATGGGGAGGTATCAGATGGTGGTTTGACATGCTGTTGGTGGACAGGACTCAGCAGCTGCCCACTTTTCCAGCCCGTGCGGCAGCTATCACTGTAAACACAGTGCGATAACAATGATTAGCACCAATCCAGGTATAGACATGGTAGGTGCGGCGTACTCAGTTATTCACAGCCTGTTTTCCCTCTCTCTCCTTGCACGCCCACTCACGCTAGCTCACGCTGAATGAGTGCATTTCGAGATACAATTTTAGTATTTCAATGGGTGTATTTCTAGCACAATATTACTTCTTGGCATCCGCACGCAACATATGAGTGCTTTTCAAACAGTGAAGCCTCGCGTACGCTAACACATTAGGCTGATGTCACACAAGGGGGTTGTGAGAAAGTCTGTTTAACATTAATACTTAATGTACCCCACAGCACCTAATGTTAAAAACACACAATAAATTTGATTTTACTGTGTTTCCTTTTAAATAATAAGCTAAATGTTTTTATGGAGGAAGGCTTGCGTATACAGACGTATGTTAAAAGCTCTGTTAAAGGTCACAGGCAGGAATTGGCTCCACACCTTGACAATAAGATGATGAGCAACGCAGAGAATTTTTTCTTTGCATCCTGTTTTTCATTTTCATTTCAGACTGAGCGCTTCAAAATGTAATTTCACCAAGGCCAAACAAAGGGTATAAACCAGATTGTTAAATGCTAACCCCACATTAATATGATTTTTCATTATTTTGTTTTTTGATGCAGGTCAAGAGACCAGTTGTGATGTAAGGGTTGTAACTGCAGATCTCCACAGACCAGGTTTCTTTTGTTTAAGGCGCTGGCACTTTAAAATATGGCTAAACGAATTTGACACCAGACAAAACCTGTTGTAGTTATTTGTAGATAACATATTCTAGCTTACTTGGTAAAAGAGGAAAACATTTGTGTCTCTTTATGATTAAATGTTTAATTCAAGTATAGGTTTGACAATGTCTTGCAGTGAATTTTCTTCTAAACCAGCTTTTAAATTACCAGTGTATAAAAAACAACCTTAAAAGCTGATTGTTATGTGGTTATGGTTTAAAATCTCCGGAATAATTTACCTTTTGCAAGCAGACTTTCAATATGGGCATTAAATTACAGGTGCTGCCTGACTGAGACAGTGTTGCCACTCACCGTTGATCACAGTTCAAGGTGATGCGTCGGACTGCATAGCAGTAATGCGAGTCTCTTTTCAGGAAGGTTTTATCTTCATATAAATGTTCTCCCTGTGTGCTTTTGAGAGGCTCTTTTTAAGAATTACTGTTTCGATGATGCATTCTCCAACACAAAATAATTGTGACAGAGGCTGTTTCTGTGTGAAGCCATGTGACTTTAAGAGAAGGTTATGAATGGCTTGTGTCCTCATGAATGGCTTTATGTTCATCTTTTAGTTTTTTCATTTGCTATTTATTGTGTGTGTTGTGATTTAGTGTAAATGTAGATGGGAATTCCATTGCTGTTTTATAATAAATGCTGAGAAAACATTTTTGATTTATTTGGAATTTCTAAAGTCACAACATAATTCCCATAACTGCCTGTGTTTTATCTGATTTACATTTACATTTATTCATTTGGCAGACGCTTTTATCCAAAGGGACACACAGTGAATTCAATGTATAAATTTTTTTTTTATCAGTACTTGCATTCCCTGGAATCGAACCCACAACCTTTGCGCTGCTAACGCAATGCTCTACCAGGAAGCTACAGGAAGCTTAATTTTAGTTTTAATTTTAGTTTGGTTTTAACTTTTGACCAGTGGTGTGTGTGGTGTGTGTGTGTGTGTGGTGTGTGTGTGTGTGTGTGTGTTTTTTCAGTTGATGAAATGACTGGACATTGAACAGATGTGAGTGGTTTGGCTGTTTTTCGGTCAGTGATGGAATTACATTTTGCTAAGATTTTCCGAGGCTAAGATTCATTAAGGTTCAGGAGATTAGGAAGTCAGGCGTGTATTTGCCATCTGCTGTGGAGCAAGGTCATCTGTCACAGGATGTACTCACAAAGACTTAAGTTTCCACTTGAAACACAGCTTTTGCTTATTCATTCATTATTATATAATCAAACATTACTTAATTGTCGGTTTATTGCGTCATTATTTCCTCATTCATTTGAATAATTTTGTGCATTTTCAGTTAATGTTTCTTCATCTTTCCAACCACGTTTGCATCCTGATGCGTCTCAAAATGTGTTCCAACATTTCCAAGTTTATATATGTAAGGAATATAAAAAGATCTCCAGTCTGTACTTGTACTCAGTCTTTACCAGGTCAAGATAAGATCCCAGTGCTTGTTTTAGAGCTATAATTGGGTTTTGAACCCATTACAGTGAGGATCATGTTAATGACATTTCGAGAGCTCTTACATCAAGATTGTACACAAATGGCTTAATCACAATGGATTGACCTTTCTGTGACCCTGATGGCCAATAAGGGCCAGAGCATTTTTGAGCAGGAATCTCAACACACTTTTTAACATAAAGTATTTTGGAAAGAGCTATACTTTTTACACAAATGGTTTAATGTTATTACACCTTATATAAAATCTCATAGATTAATATATATTGTGATGTTTTAGTGTTTACCTCATAACTGATATTTTCAGTGATATACATGATAGTTTTGCTGTCATATAGTTTGAATTCATGTGAGCATCTCTAGAGAACAGTTCTGTGGCTTAATTAGTAGTTCCTACTCTCGCTCTCATTTGGTTCATTAACAAGATGAGCTGTGTTGGGTTTGTGTCCCCAGATGTGTGTATGTCAGAGTATTTGTGCATGTTCACATTGTTTAAATTAGTTTTGACACATATGACTTGTTTTGAGAAATGTATGGAGCGATAATAGTCATCTGCAAACCTCTGGCAAGTTTTCATTTAATTTCTGGATGAATTTTATGTGCGGTAATGCATTGATTCAGCCTTACTGTGGATTATTATTCTGCCATTTTGGCTAGTTATCTTGAAAAAGGCAGCTGCTGGGGGAAATCACAAAGGATATTAATGCCATGAATGAAATAATAATAGTGTCATATATATGAATATTTCATAATGAGTCTTTCTCTGGGTTTTTGCTGAGACAGCAATAATTTAAGACGGTTTATTGCTCTCTAAGTTAAGAGATAGGAACTTTTGATATTGCACATCTTGTGCCCCAACTGGTCCAGCAGGATTTCAGGACTGAGTTTTCCCTCAGCCTTGGGAATGAATGGAGAAAATCCACTTACTCAACCCTGTTACCCTGTTTTACTCAACCCTGTTTTCTGCTCCTTATCATTTATTGAGAGAACCATCTGATAGTTTGCCACAAACAGTTTATTTGTATTCATCTGGTATCTAAATATACAGACTCACTTAACAAACATCCTGTGATTATTTGAATTCATGCACTGGTTACTGTTTTTTTTGTAAACGCTATTTTTTAAATTTTGCTGTAATATATTGTGTCACAGTCCCAAAACTCACATTGTTATGTGGTCATAACAACTTAGTTGTTATGGCCAGTGGCTGGTGCAGCTTTGTTTTCAAAACCTTTCCAAATTTCATTTGAACAAAGACCCTATGTTTGAAGTCCTGATAAATTCCTCTGAGTATTGTTTCAGGGGGGTTATAAACACGAAATAACCAAGCAGCTTCAATATGCTAATTGAAACTGACCTAAGAACCTTTTTCTGTCTGCCAAATCAATGACGTTACGAGACTCAAAATGCTAATATAAACAAATCAATATCCATCTCATTTATTCAGGTGATTAGACTCAGAAAGGATTTTGTAACAGCCTCTGCTGCCAGAAACTAGCCTCTGCATCTTTCTCCTGTATCCCCTATAATGGTATTTGAACGGCATCCAAGTGAGCCCTTTTAGTTCCCATCCCTTTACTCCCCACCACCAGTTTTTTAATTTCCTCCTTCAGGCTGTACAAGTGGCAGTGACTGATCTGCTGCAAATACATATTCATTATTTCAATTGATCTACGAGCTTAAGTCGTCTCAATGGAGAGGTTGTATGAGATGTCCAGTGGAGCTTTCAGTGATGTCATGAAGAAACTCCAGCTTCTGAAAGAATTGTTAGCTCTTTTTTTACTTAGTGATAGTCCAACAGAAGATGTAGAGGGTTTGCTTAAGGATAAGTTAATGGTAGGGTTTTATCTCCCCAATAGCCCACTGCCTTTAAACATAGACAATATTTCAGTGCAGGCGGGTTTCCAGTGTGCCAACTCTTAATCATGACAGAGTAGAATTTGTTTTCAAAAGCTTTTACCCCTTAATTACATTAGAGGCTTTGCTGCAGGGGGGATCCTGGAACAGTTAAGGAATTCTGCCCGGGGCTTAGTCAGCATATTGAATGGGAATAATACCAAGTCACTTAAAGCTATTAAGCTTGCCAGAAAAACCACATCTGCAAGGTGGATAAACTCGGCTGCTGGGGCAAAATCAAGCGTGCATTAAGCGTAGGATTTGTCAAGCCTTTTAAAATATAAAAGAGGATGTATTAGCCTGATTTGCCATTGATAAAGTGCCTGCCTGAAAGTGTAGAGTCATCACATTTGTGTGGTTGTCCAGGATGAGGGCCTGTCCTTCACATCTCTTTGACACAGCTTTGAAGCGCTGTGGTTTAGCTAATGACTCTTGCCTTGGGTTGTGCTATTCCACCTAGTTCCTGCTGCTTGGAGTACAGCTGCTAGCGTTCATGCTAGCACTCATCAGCTGCAGAGATTTTCAGGCGGATGTGGGTCCCTCTGTGGGTAATTTAATGTTTGCACCAATGTTTTGATCTTGGCACAGTATCAACAAAAAGAGTTGATGTTCAGCAGCAAAACTTATTATACAGTCAGTAATATAGTTCAACCTACATCTCTGTAAATCAGCTTGCTTATGAAATGAGAGCTGCTTCATTTAATAACCACCACAGGACTCTTTTACTGAGTAATGAATTTCTTTATCACACTCTTGTAGCTCTGTGTTATGAGTCAAAGTGGGTTGGGTCCTGTCCTAAACAAATGTGCACGTAACTTTAAATCAATGTATAATCAAATGTATGGGAATCAGTACAGCTAGTGGACCAGCATGTACAGTAGATGTCACTCGGTTTATTTGTTGATCAGAGCTCTTCACTCTCCACCACCTGGACATTTTAAGGCCTTTTAAGAAAAACATTAAGGTAAAATTGTTTTTGGGAGGGTCTTTGTGTCATACAGTATGTACCATTCCTTTCATTAAATAAATAAACCCACCTCATATAGAGTAAGACATCAGTAACAATATATATGGATATATTTGAACATTTATTGTCGTATTTGAACACATTGCAGTGATTTGCACACACATGCTCTGTCTCTTTATTTTTATATTACTCTGTTGTAAAATAACTGTTGCATATGTGGGAAGCTCCACAGGGAGACTAGCTTGGTTGCATTGAACAGGGCCTCTGGCAAGAGATGACAGAAGTCTGTAATTATTCTCACTAGAATGAGCATAACTACATTAATCTCTGTTGATGTGCCTATTAACTGTGTCTGTTTTTCAACCCTGTATGGCCTTCAAAGCGGATCAATGAAATATGGACAAGGATTTGCATTTTGGTACACAAACACAGGGAATTAGATGAAGTCTCACTGGAGGACCACTGCAAGCTGTAAATACTCCAACATGGCAGAACATGAAGAAGGAGATTATGACAAAAATGTCCGCATTTAACTAATTACAGTCTGTTTGAAATGACAGTCTGTTTGAAATGGCTTTATTGAATTAATTCAGTCTCTATTCTCAAGCAGTCTTTTGTGTGTAAATGGCGAAGAATTGTGGTCTGCCCACAGAGGCGTTCATGGGGGTGGGCCATGCTGACAATATTTAAATATTAAATTGACCAAATTAACCACAATCCTTATAAAAACTGGATCTTTTCTTGTTGTTAAAAGAACAAAGAGGGTTTATTCGGGGGACTAAATGAAAATTAATGGCTGAACATGAAGTCACAAGCCTGTTTCTGAGACAATATCCCTCATAGATCTCAGAATCAGGGCTGACTGCAACGTATGTGGGAGGTCTGAAGATCTCCTAACATCTCTTAAGCGTCCTGGGGATCAGAGGAGCAAGACTTCTAAAGACAAATATTTAGCAGATATTAGCATGAAGGTGACATTATTTCTCTTGGTCTTTACTGAACAAGAAATTTACATATTTTCATCAAGCCCTGCTTAAGATCTGCTTAAGATTCTCTGTGCAGTTTATTGGCTCTGATTTACAGATGCTGTATCTCTCATCTCTATCAGAGAGCATGCTAATGTTTAATGCTGAACTTGCTTTCATAACACATTAGCCTCTGAAATCGGTTAAGACTTAAGGCTTTATCTGTGGACAATAGCAAGCATGTCAATGAAGTCTGATTTGAGCTTCTGAACTCTTAATGGCTTGATTGTGGTACTCCGTCATTATCTGCCCTGGTGCAACATGCCAGCTTGCACAATAGTGTGTGTATTCTCTTAATGAGCTACACCCTCTTAAAGTGGTTGTTTTACTGCATCAAAATGCTTCAATGAATGAATTACACCGCAGTTCACCGATGAAATAACCAAAGACAAAGCCTACTGACTCATCTCAATTATCAAACTGATAGTCTGCTTGAACGAGGACTTGTGTACTCTCGTTTTTTAAGTTACGGTAAATTCCTGTATGTTGTCGCCAACAAATCCTCTGCTCTTCTCAACTTCAGGTGAGTTTGGGAGGCTATTGAAGTTCTAGAACCGTACAGCAGTAAAAGAGATACAGTATCATCAAAACCACAGGTTTCACAGATGGAAAAATCCTATAAGACAACTGCTCTTGCATCATTAATCCAAATTACTTTTAATACGCAGGAGCTCCCCAGGGTCAAGTGGGTCTCAGAGAGGGTCTGATGAGCCATTAAAGTAACTCCTGTCTTATAGCCGCCTCTGTTATGCATGCAGAACAGTCATGTAAAACTCCATTAAAAGGCATTACGGAGTGGAATGATGCCCAATGAAGCAGAACTCGAAGGCTTTTGCTTAGTGATATTTTCACCACAGTTTGCAAGCGGTACCTGTAACCGCTTATAGCACATTATTATGGACGCAGGCTACAATTATGCATGCTTCATTGGGCCTTATTGTCATGTTAGAAAAGCATATTTTCCTGATAGGAAAGCAGAGATGAATATAATCTCCTGTAAAAGTATCCAGGTATGCTGTCTTCAATAGCCAAATTTTTGTAGGCTTAAATACACACATAAATACATAGACAAACACACTGTATGGCTCTACCAACAAAAGGTTATTATATTAAAATATTCTTGGCTCAGTTTCAAGTTCAGTCATTTAAGATACTGTTTATATTTATTCATATTTTTAAATATATAAACTCAATATCAATTTATTTTTATGTAAGTTAGTTAGCTGCAAGCATAAATCACGCAGGTGACTTTTAACCCATCTGCCGTAAATGTAAGTGTGATTCCTGAGATGTTTTTTGTCATTGCAATCGTACAGATTTCCCAAGTCGAACAACAAGTGCGCGTGGGGGAGAGCAGACGTCAGAAGCATTGATATGCAGCTCTTGACAGGGTCAGGTGAGGGCTGCTGCCTCCTTGTGAAGATATTTTAATTATCTCTCTGTGGAGTTGTGTACTATATGATAAGCTTTGTGAGACATGCAAAGCGGAACTCGGATTCAGAAAGCAATAAATGTTTTCATCAGTCCCAAACGGTTACAGGGTCACCCCCCGGAATAAGCCTCTGGAAAGAATTCACGAGATGGAAGTTTTAGACAGACACACAACACAATTTCATTAACTGGATTACATAGCAACAGTTGAAGCTATTTGAAACTCAGACGTTTGCTGAATGAAAAATATAAGTTTTTTAATCATGTACAGTTTATAGGGCTTCTGGAATATGACTTTTTCTTCAGCGTAGTTGTTTTGTTTATGTTGTGTTTCTTTGTCAAAATTTGCTGAATATTGCAATGCTTGTTTCTGGGTCTCAAACCAAACTGCATTGTGTCAAATCAATCGTGCATTTCTTTTTTAATCAAAATCCCAGGCAGATTTTATCTAAAGAAATTGTGCGATATATGCCCACCTGACTGGCTCTTTACATCAAGCCAGTTTCAAATAGTATCGCAGATTTAATTGACATTAAATTGCCTATTTAAAAAAACACCCCAATGTGACTTTTCAAGAGATATACAGATTATTTTTGTGCTTGCCATTATGCTGCTATGTTCTTTAGTAACATTTCTAAACATCTTTCTCTCTGTGTTTTGGGGTATTTTTTACATTTGTATTGTTTATTAATCAGCACCTCTGAGCTATGGGATGTAAAATTGCATTTTACCACTAGATATCTCATGTGCATTTGCTGTTTAACAAAAAGAGTGTCAATGTCTGTTTGGTTTTAATAATGTCACAGAACTATTTTTCAGAAGGTTCCTGCACCTTCTCAAACCTCCACCTCCCACGTTTTAGAATTCAGTTTATTGATTTACAAAAGTGTAACAATTAATTTTCTATCTCTTATACCTAAATCAAACACAATGGCCAGGCTTCTTTAAAGCCCTTCAGTTTTTTCTATGATCTCCTTTCATGTTTTTTATGTTCAGTGTAAACAGAAGTGGTAAGTGGCTTAGTGTTCTGCACACAGTAAATATAATCTGTGACGTGTTTCCTGATGAACTCGGTTGAGCTTGTGTTTGTTTTTTGGTCCACTGCACTTCCGGATTATATAGAACATTGCCATAACATTTATAGGGTTGCATGGTCTGTTTGAACGACTTTAAGCAGTAAAATAATGCTGATACTGGCAAGCCATGCATTTTATTGGTGAATGTCATTGAGAAATGTCAGGGGGTAATTAAACAGCCTGTAGAAGGGAATATTACTTTCTCCGTTGGATTGTGCATGTTTTTCATTTCTTTAACAGAAATCACTAAAGCCTAATGATTATTGTATTTCCAGTAATATATTTTTAAAGAGTGGGTCATTAGCTTTAAATTGATCATTTTGTGGAATTGCTCTTTGGCTACATATTAGCTGACCATTTCCTCCATATATTTAGTAAAGCAGCCTTTTGTCATATTGTGTGAGGACAATGCCGTCCTATGTGAGCTGTTTTTGGCTGTTCTGTAAAACTGCTGTTTACAGCATTCTCTGAAACACAATGCCTCCTCAGCAGCGACCACAACATCTCTGGCCTTCTGTGTGTGTGTTAACTGATACCTTCCCCGATTCAGCCATTACACCCCAAACAACAAGGCTTCAACATGACCAACACGGGGCCAGACAGAAAATGTAAATGCATACACAAGCCCCACTGCAGCGGTCTCAGACAGACTGATGTCTTTACACAAAGAGAAAGACATTTGCAGCCAGGCGTTTAACATCTGCTGATACTGAGAGGTAGTCTGATATCTCTGACACGTTACTGTGGGTTATGACATCATTTGACCAATTGCCTTCCATTTTCCTGCACTTTCCTGAGTATTTGTTAAGGATGGGTCATGATGGTTGACACTGGTCATCCAACAATTAAGTGAGCAATTAGTGAGGTCGGGTAGTTTATCTGAATTTTTTTTCTTTGAATAGTCGTGGCTCAGAGAAGTAATTGAGCAATCAATTCTGAACAAAAGAGGCTTTTTGTTCTGAGATATTCACAGAACAAAGCCTTTTTTACACACACTACACAAAAGCATCCCATTGAAACACTTTATTTCTAACTGAGGGTGAGAATAGAAAAAACTTATACCCATAGTGCTTTGCAACACAAACAGCCAATCAGAAGTATTTATAAAGTTACACTAAGAAGCTTTTTTTAGCGCCGGTGCTTTAATTAGTGTGATGTGCTCTCGCATTCTTAAATTCACACCCTGTAATAAAGCAATGCTACTACAGCTGTAGCATTCAGACAGTAGCACTGCTTTTGTGTGCCCCAATAGTTGTATTTTTCTCTGCAACTTGAGACTCCTGCGTTTTGTTCCATTTCGTTGTACTGCTGTTTATTAAAACGCTCTGTATGAAACATGTAATGGGATCAAGTGAACCTAAAACCAGCATACAGTATGTTAAACAGGTTTTTTAGGATCTAATGTTTCACAAGTCAGTAAGGCAACCCTAGACTAGACTAGACTAGACTAGACAATAAAGGTTCGAATATGTACTTTTGCACACTAGTATTTGAATGTTTTTGAAGGTATTGGAAATTTCCCGCAGCAACAGTGTCAGGTTCTGACATTTATAAACAGAAGGAAAAATCATTTTCCTTTGTTACTTGAATTAAGAAGCAAAACATTTAGATTCTCGGAGCAAAGGGCTGTCTAATGTGTGTTGCCATGAGGCAGGCTGATAGATGAACAGATGGGAGCTGTTATTTATAGACCCCCATTATCACAGTCCATCAAACACTCATTTATGCCACGTGCAATACGATAACACACAAATGCCTCGTCTGCAACCTTAAGCCTTTATCTAAACCCTATACGTGCTGATATTTCTCCTTACAGGCCTGCTAGACGCTTAAACGTGATGACTGTGACTGAATGTGTTTACAGTGGTCGGTGCTGGTCGCTGCTTTTGCCGTGTTGTTGCTGTGTATTGTACGCTGTGTCTCCAGAGGGGCTGAAATGCCTCCCTGACATTTACTGAAGGATCATACTCGGAGAGAATATGCTCTGCTTTTGTCAAACGAGGTTAAAACCCATTGACATTTTGCAGGCCGCTGGATACCATCTGTGACGGTGGTCTCGCTTTCTCTCTCTCTCTCACTGTCTCTC
>JAZGTK010020310.1:0-11040 GCA_036877625.1 Ambastaia sidthimunki
TCCTAAATGAAATAGATGCTTTTTTTCTATTGTCTGGAACTCCCTGCTTAGCTTGTCCATCACACATTTACATTCCGTCTTACTCACTCGTCCTGCAAAAGACTGACAGAAAAACCGATTCCAAAAAAGCCAGTAGAGGTGATATCACTCCTTTGTTTACTGAACAGTGAGGTAGCTGTATGACTGTCTAAGGTCCTCCGTGGCGGCTCGCATGAGCACCCATCCTCTGAGGATCCTGGGATGGGTAGTGGACCTGTCCTGGGGGCCTCATGGCCATGGGAGGGGGCATTGGTGGGGCCATGGGATCCATGGCATGGAACATGGGAGGACCAAAACCTAAATAGATCAGAGAAGATACGATAAGTTTTTGAGGGTTTCTGAGGGGTCAATAATAATAATAAGAAAAGGAAAGAGGAAGACAAAGATGAAGCTCACCAGGTGGTGGGGGCATGGCAACCCCAGGTGGAGGAGGAAGTCCCAAGTTCATGACAGCAGGAGAGCTGGTGGGGCCCAGGTTAAAGTAGTTAGCCGGAGCATCCTCATCAGACATGGGGGGCAGAGGCAGAGCTGTCAACAAGATACAACAATCACATTATACCTGCTGCTTATGTTACACAATATTTAGTGCCTTAAAAACAGTAAGCAGCTCTGACATAATCTAGTCCACATAAACACCGCTTTACATAACTGTGAGTCTGTGTGTGACAGAGCCGAGAACGTCTGCCACTTACCTCCAGGGAGACCGGGAACCGGCTCCAGCATGATTCCACTCTCCGTCACCCCGTCCTTCTCTTTCCCTCGGGCCGCCTGCGACCTGAACCACACACAGCAACATTCAGCACAGCCAACTCACAGAGCGACACCAAAGAACTGCAGATTTCTTCTGCCCGATCATTCACCAACCTGCCCCATTTAACATTAAGGCGTCGTCCATTGATGATGAGTTTGTTGAAGGATTTCTCTGCTGCCGTCTCTGCGGCCTGTCGTGTGGCGAACTGGATGAAAGCACACTGCTGCCTTTGAACAATGGTGATGGTACGAATCTCCCCAAACTGGTAGAAGTGATTCCTTTGGTTTAAAGAAGGAGCATTAAGAATCTTTACATTTAAGTCACTTAACTCAATTCAGTCCTATTGTTTTGAAATCTATGGCTTCAAGTTTAGACAAGTTTATGACACAATGTTTTTTTGTATGTAGAAAATCTGTTTGCGTCTTTTTGAGGCTTTGAAACGACGGTGCAATTAAAGCATTTGTACATTTCTGTACCTGTACAACAAACTGTAAGAGTCAAACTTGCTTGAAATCATGTCTCTGACTAAACAATGGAAGAATATTTTTTTATTTTGGAATAAATTTCAATTCAAAGATTGTGGAATATTTTAATTTCTTCAAAATTGAGATATTTTTACACCTATGGTAACCTCAGATTTAAAGTTTTTTCATACACATTAATAATAATTTTAATCAAAAATCCTAATAAAAAGGAAAGTCTATGGCTAGATTCTGAATCAACTGCCCATGTATAGATTTTAGTGAAATGCTCTACAGCGCACTCACCTGAGCTCAGAGTCTGTGACGTCTTCTCCAAGCCCCCCGATATACAACGTGGTGATGGACTTGTCATCAGGGGGGTCCAGTCTGGGCATGGTGGTGGCCCGCTTCAGGAGTTTATCAGCCACAGGGTCATTGATGCCATAGTATCGGTCCTTAATGTTCTGGTCTGCCAGAGGGTCATCGGGATCAGTGGGCTTCTCATGCCTGTGATATTACAGCAATAACTTTTACCTGCAAAGCTTACTCACCAATGTCATCAAAATGCACAACTGATCATGCATAATTCAACATTCAGCACTTTATAAACATGTATGAGGTTTATCACGCAAGCAATATGACACAAGAAATAAAATGCATTTTTGGCACAAGCTCAGGGAAATACAGTGGCCCAAAAATGTATTTGGACACTTAAGCCATGCTAGAAAAGTATAAATGTCTACATATTAAACTAACAATTAAATTGTCATTTATTTTAAAGAAATACAACACAAACACACCTTTTGCAAACATTTAACAAAAATAAGTTCGGTTGCAAAGTATCTAGTATCTAGTGTAGTATCTAATACACATTTTAATCCAAAATTAATACAATAAATAATAAATCTGGACACTTTTGGTTGTCAAACATGTTATTTATGTCAATTAATGTGATCAATTTCTTCTGAAATTACTCTGCTAGGACACCAGTGTAAACTTACACCAGTGTAAACTTGAGGGCAAGTGACATTATACAGCCACTAAATCACCCTGCGACTTGTTAGTTATAAGGAATTCAAAAAAATGTTACTTGGTTTGATAATTTGTTAACCAATGCAATGAAATTCTGCCATGCTAAACAGAATAAGGATTTTGGAGGTGCTGCTCACCTGTATGGACACTCCTCTCCTCTCTTACACTCTCCCTTCACCCAGAAGGAGCAGATGTGTGGTCTGTTCCTCTTGTAGTACGGTGAGGTGCGAGCCAGTTTAAGCAGCATATCACTGTGGCCCGGAACCTTTCCAAGCTGTCCCACGGGTCTCGTGCCATCAGAGTTTGCTATCTGCAGATCAACATATTACAACACAGTGAAATTAAGTTTATGTGAGCCACAGACATCATCACTATCTTTCAACACTGTCTAGCATTTATATTAACTTTGGTAACTGTGTGTAAGGCTGGCACATGGATGTATGTTTGATATACAGAGACAGGCTACCTCTCTCTCCATATTCTGAGTGTAATACTCCTTATTGACGTCCGATCTCGGTATTTCATCTTTGACGGAAAGCCCCGTGTCTCGAACCTGAATAGGCAAACCTGTAAAACAACACAAATGATTTGAGAAACACATCTTATGTGGACTGAGGTGAGGAAAATGGAATAAGATTATTGTAATACACATAAGACTGTCATCATATGCATAACCATTAACATTTTATTTACAGGTACTTAATGTATTCCCACAAAGTTTACTAGCTGAAATGCTCATAAAAGCATTACCGAATTCCAGATCCAGAAGGCAAGTCTGACACACATTCTTCATTTTACTGCAGGTCTGACACACTTCTGTCTTCTTAAAGCGCATCCGGACCCCGGGACACCAACGGAACACAGTGAAGGGACGGGCACAAATCTGCAAAAAAAGTCAGAGATTAAATTCTGTCACAAAAAATGGGGTGTCTGTTTTTTAAAGGTTTGTTTATTTGACTTGTGCAGTACCTTACACTCTTTGCCAAATTTCTCTTTGGTCTGTTTGAAGAGAAATTTTTACAGTAGTTAAATTACATGATTAATTGAAAAAAAAAATGTTTAAATACACAAATATAACTGCATTATTGAATCCATCTGTGGTTAATGTTAATTGTGCTTACCATGCGTATATAAGGGTTTTCACCCAAACATGTTTGACAAAGGATAGGAAAGTCCTGTTTAAATAAAGTGACAGGAGGACAGATATAAGCATCTGACAATTCATCACAGTTCCAAACAAATGACAGTGATTGACAAACATTAACATCATATCTCACATTTATACATTCAGCAGACGCTTTTATCCAGAGCGACTTACAAACCAAATGTTCATTGACCAAACAAGCATAAACGGGTAGAATAAGACAACTAGTAATGTTTTGTATTTGATTCCTCTTCTGTGTAGTCTAGTGGAGAACTTTATATAAAATATGTACAATTTGATACAATACATGTTTATGTAATATATATTTTGCTTTGAAATGTAAATGCTCATTAACTAATTTTTTAGTATTATTTGTCTGTTGGTTAATAGGGGTTGTCCAATCTATTCTGTGCGCACATATTAAAGCAAAGTAAATATAAACATGTGGATTACTGATTACCATTAAATGATTTACGTGAAATTCTACCAAGGCTTTTCATTAGCTAGAAGCTAAGGTGCTAAGGTGTGTGATAGAACCCCAAAAAACAAAACATGTGCAATTTTGAGAGTTTACACAAATAACACACAAACTCGCCGGCTATGATAAGTAGCTCTTAAACCTCACTGAATCTTAATACTCACTGCATCTTCCCAGTTTTGCCTGTTATAAGTGTTGGAACCCAAAGACGTCGCCATCTCCAACCAGCTAGCTCGAATGGAACCTGTGAGCACAAACGCTTGATTCTGTACACGTGAGCCAGCAGCACAGCGCCACCTGCTGTTGTGGAGTAATTCATTTTTGGCGTAGTGATGGTCTGCTACAAAAAGGTTTGCACTTTTCTCTCTAATACAGACTGTCAAATGTTTTATTCCTTTTTTGTATCTGAGATGGAATGCTATGGGAATGTTTTGTATCTGAGGACAATGATAATGTGCCTGGATCTCAGTTTTTGTGAGCATGGTCAGCTGTGGAATTAAAAATGACATATTTGTGATAAGAGGGATAAATGACTAGCAGAGACTTTTGTGTTTTTCTGCATTTATAGATTTGGCAGATGCTTTTATCCAATGCAACTTACATTCAGATTATACATTTTGTCAGTACACGTGCTCCATGGGAATCAAACCCACGACCTTTGCAGTGCTAACACAGTGCAAGTTAAAGTGTCATTTTTTATAACTTATATAACTTATTTAAAAGTAAATTTGTAGTAAACATTAGCATACAACAAATTGAGTAAATACAAAATGACAATCTGAAAAGCCAGACAGTTCTCTGGCCCATTAGTTTCAAAGAGCATTGAGGGACGTGAAGGACGGATTTATAAACATTGCTGCTTATAAATAAAAAGTGACTGAGATTGTGTAGACAGGCTCTCCACTAACAGTGATGAATGCATGATGACAACGTCTGTCAGGCTTATACTTTTGATTTTAAAGGCATTTCAGTGTATCTAGGAATGAGGACATGCTTGTGACTTGTGTTATATCATGGTTATATATAGGTATGGATAAACATTTTCAAACTCACATGTTTTTAAATAACATGCAGGAAATGACCCAACACATCTTTGTTTTGTGTTTTGTTTGAATTGTGATTCCAAAAACAACATTATTTTATACATTTCATTTACTGTAGGTCACTTTAATTTACTCAAAATCAAAGCTAGCCTATTTAATTACCTAAACAGTTTATCTTTTTTTAGTAAATCACACCAAAATTAAATCTCATTCAAAAGAACAGGCACAACAACAGCAAAAAAATACACACACCGAAATGGACAAAACCCATCATTTGTCATCAAAACTTAATAGCCCCCTAAAAGAAACAAAACTGAATGCAAATATGACCCACTGATTATGTAAGTGTTTTATTTACGGAACAGTGAATCATACAATCCCCTAAAATTGTTAAACAATTTTATTTCCCCCGGCTGTATACGTATTAAGGTACAATGCAACTCTGTGCACCAATGATCCTTCAATGCGGATAACACGAATTAATGCTGACATTACCCATCAAACAGTATAAAATAATGCCAGTCCAGTGATTTCGCTCTACATTGCTGCCCGTTAGCGGTACGTCTATGCATTGCAGTCTTTTTTTTTAAAAGCCTGTGGCAAAGAGAGTCCAGTGTATGAGAGAGGGACAGTCAGGCTCGAGTTGTGCTGCTCGAGTTCTGCTGCCTTCATTCGAGTACAGACACACTATTCACTCCGCTGTTGGATCGGGACGCCACGAATCTTTTCCCACCATTGACTTACATTGCCAGTCTCCAAACCTCCCGTGCTTTATTCGTATATATGGATTGAAGACTGTCTGGAACTGATATTAACTTGGTGAGTGGATCTTTCTTTGAATCCAGGAGCAGCTAACCTGCTAACAGCAGCAGTGGAGGCAGCTGGGAAGCAAATTTAAGATGCATGTTATATACCTTTCGTAAAATAACGTAAATAGATCTACAGCTTGTCTTGGTTGGCATACGCCCTAGAGGTAGCCGAAAGCGATTAAATATGTCTATAGTGTTAGATGGAATGAATAGCAGGCTAGGGTATATGTAACTGTCTCTAGCATAACATCAGCCCAAAGGCTTTTATTTAAAATATATACACGATCTCCGCTCTAGACAACATTTGTGGATATCGTGTGTGTTTGGCTTTGATCATAGTAGACGCGACTGAGTGATTTTCAAAAATGCTGTCTAGGTAGGCAGCGCACTGTGGTTTGAAACACAGCTTAAAGTCTTTGGATCATGAACCTCTTTTACACTGTTTAGCTTAGCTTAGCCGGTCTGCTACTGCTGCCCGGAGCTGTTTTGTGTTAACATAAACATCCACATTGTCTAATTTACCAGAAGCCTTAATAAACATAAAAGTGATGCCAAAATTGGAGTTTAATGAGGTAGTTTTATACCTCCATCCCAGTACAACTTTACTAGCATGACATATTAGCCGTCGTGCTGATTAAAACCCACTGACTAGCTGTTAGCAGGCTAATAAATCCAGAGAAAAGCAAGAAGTTTAGACTTTAAGTTYTCTSCTTGTTTTATATTTGCATTATTTGGCTGTGAGGATTGTTTGGTTTAGTTAACGCTTTAGTTAAGCTCCTCTTGAGAATTGCTGTGGAGTTGTTATAAATACTCAGTGTTTGTGAACGTATCTGTATTTATTTACACTGAGATCTTTGGGGGTTTTATTTATTTAGGTATGTATTTATTTATAAGTGAATTCGCATGGAAAATATTTAGAAACACTTTGAAATCCTCAGAAAGCAAACACAGTGTGCCACTGTTATTGACCCAGATCTGAAGGTTAGGTTGTTGTTCTGTGTAAATCAGAGTGAAACAGTAATAGTTAATGTTTCGTTATTATGGGATGTTCATTGTATTAACAGAGATGCACAATTGCTTAATTTCCAACAGAAAACAGTGCAACCTGTCATTAGCAACATATGGAAGCTTATTTAGAAACATCATTGCATTACAGGTAGACAGTCTGCTGAGATTTAACTGCTGTTGGTAGAAATCTGCTGAAATTAGAGGACAGTGTGGTCCGTAGATAATATTATGTCAGCTTATTTTGCTTTACGCTTGAGTTGGGATGATTTGTTTCTCATATCTCTGATGTACTAAAATAAATGTGCTGATTTTGAAGTCATTTGTTGGAATTAGAATCATGCCTTCATTTAATCCTTTAATGTAATAGGGAGCTTATAACTGCAGTACAGTGCTGATGAAGTAACTGGAGTCTTAAGGTTTCTTGTTGAGATTTAGATAGATTAACCTTCCTGTCTTAAGTTTAGCTGCTCTGGTCTGACTAAGTTACACGCCCACCAGGCTGAGATTGATTTTGTTTTCTCAAGTTGATTCGAGACCATTAATCAAGTATTTTAGCACATTGTGTGCATACAATTGAATTCTTTGGCATACAGTTCAAAAAAGGACGAGACTTCTTTCAGTCAGAGCAGTGCTTGTCTCTAGAAAATATTGGCTTAAGGCACCACAAAGCAGCGGTTTGGTGGAAAATCAGTTCAGTGGTTGTCGAATATCTCTTAGCGCACAGCAAAACATGTTCGGGCAGCGTAAGGCGTTCAGAGCGGCTTGTCTCGGGGATTAGGGCGAGAGGCTCTTGTTTTGCTGTTTGAAAAGCTGCATCTGGGTGGAAAGGTTAGAGGATTCAATGATGAGAAATGGAAGGCTTTTGAGCCACCTCGATGAATGGCTGGAGACGTGAATGCCTGCGCTCAGGGCCTGGTATTTATCTCCAGTTTGAATGTGAATGAGGGAGTCAAATGGAAAGCGGGGGCATAAAAATAGGTGGCACACAACCTGTGTGGCTCCATGTGCAGCAAGATAAATATCAAATTGAGTTTTTTTTATTAAAGAAACGAAGGAGATCAAACCAGCAATGCAAAGAAAACCAGGGTATGACCTCAAGTCAATAAATGAAGATTCCAGAGCACTTCTGGCGAGCAGCTTAGCGCTGATAGAGGGTAAACTTTGAATCAGGTAGTTCTGAGGCTTTCACAACATCAGATTCTTGTGCTGGTCAAAGAATACAGCGATTGCCTGTAATTCATCATCATCTTGTACACCTCAGAAGTTGATCTTGGAGTGGTGATGTGCATTAGGGCTGACTGCTGTATGGCTATGTATGCATAAAGACTACATGCAGATACTCTTTCATATAAAGTTGGTAGGTGAGATTCCAGATCATGATTTCAGGAACCACTGAGCCACTTGGCAAGCATTTTGATTAAGCATACATGGCTTTACTTATATTTCAGTGAGCCTTGTTTATTGGCTTCTGTAAGTTTGTAAATTTTTACAAGTAGCGACACCACTTCCAGCATTCCGCGTCGGTTACCGTTACATGCAAGTGGGAATATTCGGACCCTTTTTCCCACAGGTTAACACCCCTTTTAGTAACTGATTGAACCAGGCCAAGACTGCAGTCTGTAGAGCGTTTAATGCTGTTGAGCTCTTGCTGTGCAGGGCTGTGGGTTCACCTCTCATGACTGGATGGAGTCAGGGGGTGGTCTGCCAGGAGCAATCAGACAAATTAAGCAGGGCATCGGGGATCCAAGTGCGCTTAGTGCTCGATTTTACTTCAGCAGTGCATCAATAACTTAGGTTCCTGTCTCTTACTTTAAACAGCACTGTTTGTGATTCGTGAAACTTTATGAAAATTGCGTTTATGTTTGAGAATTTTCTATAGTAAATTTATATTGGATTACTAGTGATTGGGCTCCACCATTTTCGTTTTCCAAAATTGGACTGAGAAAAACAATCCCATCTCCATTGACATGTTGGACTTTTTGCTGAAGATCAAGATGCTCACTTGTGTACTTGCAAATTATGTGTACTTAGAAATTACAATTATGCCATCGTTTAGCCTGCTTGTTGTTTCAGACCTGAATGGCTTTTTTGTTCCACAAGACAGAGAAGTTGGGCAGATTTTTCAAGTCTTTCTCAATTTAATAAAGCCGACAGTGACTGGTGATGTAAACACTTCAAAGAGAACAAAAGAGGCACCATAGAATTGGAACACATAACTTGTCTTATATTCTATGTCCTGTTGAATGTTACATTTGTGGACAGATGAAAAAAATGGCACCTTTTGGTCTTTAATGCTTTATTTGTATGTAACAGAGCAGTTTGCATTTTGGCTACAGTAAATGACATAAATGCCAGTTTTAGTTGAGATACTTTTAGAAGTTTCAAATGGTTTTTAATAGAGATGTACCAATATACTGGTCTTCAACATTTATTGGCCAGTTTTCGATAAATTAAAAACCATCAGTATGTTGATTATAACATAAAAAATGCAGATATAACAAACCAATAGTTTTTACATAACTGTGTAAAGGCACTGAGCTGTAAAATGTATGTTAATGTCTATATAATGTCTGCATAATCCAGTGTTTAACTCTGGGTAAAATAATTAAATAGCCGCCAAATTTAATCTGTACAAAATATAGTTTGTCAGACATATTTGTGATCAACCCTCACGTGAGCCTTGCAAACTATCTGTATTGGAACCAGCTATTGCATCCCTAGTTTTTAAAAAAGCCCCTTTTTAAGCATTTGTGTTGATGTGAATGTTTTTGGGCGTTTGTTCTAGTGGGTGTAGTTTCTGGTTTCACAGTCTTTGAAGCTTGTAATTTGATATTCCTTTTATTCTCTGTACATGTCACATAGTGCTTAAGACATGAGATTTCTGGTCAGAGCACCAAATTAATACCCAAGACGTAACTGGGGCATTAATTTTATAAGACCACTTTCAGTGAAGAGATGTCATATTCCAAGTGTTGAAATGTGAAGTTCATTGCATAATAGCAGTGTACTGAAACCATCAACCGTCCCCAATCTATTCCATGTGAATTCACCTCATGTCATCCCCTCCGGCTGTGGACCTCTGGATGAGGTCAATTGTGTGTTGTGCCAGAATGTCTGTTTAATGAAGATAAGAAATGAAAACCTCAAAAAGAATATTAGGCTTAATATCCAACTTGCTTACATTGTGCACGGCTTTCATTTACTCAAAGGGCTTAGACACAGTGTACTGCTTATAGTGCCTTATGACTCCTTTAGGAGTGTTTTGTGTCTAAAACACAGATCATGTTGTTTTGTTCACGGTATATTAACAAATCCTGTCACTTGAAAAGGCTTAGATTTGCTTGACATCAGCAGTAACGTTTGAACTAACACTTCAGTAAGCTCACACCGGTTCACTAGAGCTACTTTTAAAGTTGAACCTGCAAAATGTGTCTTAGTTTTTAGAAAGATGTCTTATATGCAGAGGAGGGCGATTGTAGAGTGGCTGAATTAATAAGTAAACTGCTAATGTTTTGACAAGCTAGGAAGGCTGGAATCAGACTTGGTTTGGGCTTTATTGTGAATTAGCTGTAATTGTTATAATCTGTTGTAATGTGATTAGCTTTGAACACGTAGCAATAGCATGATTTCTGAGCTCTCTAAATCTGTTTATATCTGGGTGTACCACAGGTAATGTTTTATTCTTTTATTCTTGTTTCACAGCCTTCATTTTGTTTTAACAGGCTCGTCTTGGATGTTCTTGGCTTCACTCATTCAGGAAACGTCTGTTTTTTTGTTTAACACGTGAGTCTTTGCTTCTCCGTGTCTGATTAATGCTTGCGCTTCTCATTGTTGATTAGTTGACATGAAATGCAGACACAAGTTAATTGCTCATCAGTAATAAATGCGTTGCTGTATGAAGAGCGATTCTATGCCAAGTGTTAGCTGGAGACAGATAATGAAGTGGCCCTTTAAATGACATTTTGTAGTTTTGAGGTGGAGTGTTGACCTTAGATAACGCTGCTTTCCACGCTTGTGAACTGGGAGTGCACATTGGGCCATTGACCAATAGTTGGTCAAGTTTGTGCTGAGGCCAGAATTACATAGAGGAGAGTAATGGCCATGATGATATGATCTTTTGAACTGCCTGTGTAGCTTCATCTGCTGTGACCCACACAGGCCTTGTTATCAGCTTTTATGGGGATGTTTTGTTCACATTACTTGTTATCAGGACTATTGTGAAATTGCGTGACTCAAAAACACTCAAACACTTAAAATAAAGGGTGGATCATCATT
>JAZGTK010020311.1:0-11040 GCA_036877625.1 Ambastaia sidthimunki
AACATCCCACCTGTGAGCGATGCTCTCCTACAGCAAACTGTATAATAGCGAAGTTAGGTGTCTGACTGTTGTCAATGCGCTCTACAGTGCTGGAGTCAATCTTTAGCTCATTGCTGATCTCAGCACTCTGAATAAAATCTTCAGTCTTCAGGTCCTCCACCCGCTTCAGCTCCCCATTTGCTAGCTGGATGATAGAGCCCTTGGTGAAGTAAGGGGGCATTGAGGGGGCTGAAGGTGGAGGCGGAGACGTCAGCAGGCCAGCAGGAGCCGTTACCACAGGAAGGTGCAACTGGGCTTGAACAACCGCTGCAGCAGGGTGGGGATATGGGGCCGGAGACTCAAAAGACTCCACTTTGGGGGCCGTTGAGGTGACAAATGCATGGGGCAGTGCCGTAGGCAAGGGAGGTGTGGACGATGTGGTGGTAGATTCTGTTCCACTAACTGGGATGATGACAGGCTGAGTTCCAGGAATGACCAGGTGCTGGGGTAGGCTGCTGTGGTAGCTAAGAGGCTGCTGGTGTCCTGTGCCAGCGATGTAACCAATGATGGGCTGCTGTGCAGGGTACAAGTTTGTAGAGGAAAGTCCCAGAGAGAGGGACTCTGTGGTGTTGTGTGTGCTCTGGATGACTGCATGTGGGGACAGTGTGGTAACTGCTCCCTTCAGATTGTCCACAGGTGGAGGGGGAGGAGGAAAAGGATGTGATACAGAGGTGGATGAAGTGCGGGATACTGGTTTGCCTGTATAAATCCCTCCTTTCTCACTGTGGGATGTTGGGGGAGGCAGCTTGTCTGGTGTACCTCCAGGATCAGCACCACTGGAGCTATGACTGTTGGGTACCAGCACCAATGAGGTCCGCATGGCTGCGCTATCCTGTGTATATTCAGCAGGGAGCACCACATGACGAGTCTCATAGTGATGTGGACTCTGATGCTGGTGAATCTGGTGCTGTTGGGTGGAGGAGCTCCCTTTGGCAGTGCTGCTGCCATGCTTCCCTGCACTAGACTCCGGAGATGGACCAAAGCGTCTGTCTTTTTCCAGCTCTCCATTTAGCACCCCCCTGGGTCTGGTCTCGTCCCTCTTGGGTAGAAAACCATCTGTGTATTGAACTAAGACCTGTGAGGTGGCACTAATGGGAAGTGTGTGGTGATGGTGTAAGTGTAGGGGGATGTGACCATGGGGAGATGGAGCAGTCCGAGGAGATACGCTTATAGGTGAACCAGCAATCTGGACATACTGAGAGGAGTGGGGTAAAGAGGTGCTGTCAGATGTGACCAGGCCTGGTGGACGGCCCAATTGATGATGCTGGTCAATTTTAGATACTGGAGAACTGGAGGTGCTGGCGTAGGCCTCATACTGTGTGGTGGTGGTAACAGATGGGGGTACTAGCGGAGAGATATAGCCTGCATATGGAGACCTAATGAAATGCACATTTGGGGGCAAGGATGTGTACTGGATGGTCCCTGCAGACTGAGAGAGGGGTGATGTGTACACTGCAGGTATGGTGGTCACTGCAGTTGGAGGTCTGGTTGAGTGCATGGACAAAGGAGATGCATGCTCAGCTGGGGCAGACAGAGGTTTGTATTGAGGCCCATCAGGTTCTGCAGAGGTGCTGGTGTGCCTGGTGCCTCTGTCATGCCCACTTGCTAGACTAGCAAGCCATGCCAGGTTACCCCCATGTTGGCTCTCATTGGCAGGCGCCATAACCATGGGCCTCTCCTCTGAGGGCAGAGTGCTTGCTGGGATTTCACGTTTTTTGGGGGGCAGGCATTCATTGCTCCGCTCCTGTGTTGACTTCATGGTGTCTGTATATCCAGTACCAATCTTTCAAGATGTTTCTTCTCTCAGTGTCTCTGTTGCTCTTTTCCTCTCTCTTTTCTAATCTCTGCTTGCCTGGTTAACAGATTGTTTCCTCCCACTAATCAGGGTGAAAATGGGGATAAGGTTGAGAGGAGAGTGGTGGTAAAAAGGCAATGTGTCCTGTGCCTAGGGTCGGATGTACACGGATTTCAGTTGTAAGCAATGGAAGTCACGCCGGCTGTGGGAGAGCGGTCCATGCAATTCATGCGGAATCATTTCCCTCTGAGCAAGTCTCCAGGACTGCAGGAAGAATCTGAAAAACACACAGGCATTCATGTCATCAGTAGGGTTATTTCTGTCACAAAAAGAAGAAACTATAAGATTTACAAGTGAAAGCCAGAATTGTGCATTAAAGTTTTCTAAATGAATATTGCAGTGCATGTGAACGTAGGTAGTGAACAGTGTGTTGTCATTTGCAGGCAAAGTGTGTGTGGAGTGTATAAGTGGCCCCCCAGTGGGGCCAGATGGAACACACAGTATGAGCATTATTAATAATGAACCAGTACTCTGCATTCTGGGGCTAGTAGGTTCATTCATTGTAGTGTAAATGTGAAGGAAGCTTTATCACATGCAATCACATTGTCATCTCACTCTTATAGCAAGAAACAGATCTGGCTCATTTTAGCAGCTCTCTAGGATAGCAGGAAGCTAATGCTGTTTCTTTTTGTCTCCATTACACTACAGGGTGTATGGGGAGTCACATGATCAAACAGTGATGTTGTGCAGTGTTATGGCTTGTTTGACATTCCTCCCTAAGCTCTATTGATTGGACCCATTCAGCTGCGTCTGTTGTCCAGCGATAGTGGGAGGGTGGTTTTGCATGATAAACAGGGTCTTGATGATTTAACAAGTGTCGCAGTGCTATAAAAGAACAGGGAGACTCTGCTGTAAAGGGGAAACCACTGTTTAAAATGATGTACCAACATATGTACATCAGCTTTCTTTTATGTGTGTGTACCAAACTGGTACCAAACTGTACTATGGTATTACTGTTGTGTTTGGATATGTAATCCGAATCAATTAATGTTTTTGGTATGGTACCATGGTAAAACCATTTCATTACTGACATGTATCATAATATTACCCTGGCATTTTCAAAGTACCTTGGAGCACCAGGTAAACCATGAAATAAAAGTACGGCAAACAATTTTAACCATGATACATCAAAGTATCATAGTATTACCACCTGATACCAGCACTGTACCATGGTAACAGTAGATTTAATGTTTTAAAAAAAAGTGTGCCTGTTGAAACCTTCAAAAAAAAGGTTAAAAAAATTGTTTTAATTAAAATTTAAAATTAAACTTTAGGAGACCTTGGAAAATTATGACATTTTTGTTTGTTCAGCGGTTGTTTAGGTTGACAAAAGTCACTGTTTAAAGCAGACACAACAACAGCTCAGCTGATTACAAACAGCAGGAGTCTGGTCTCTGTTAAAGTAGTGTAGAAAGGGTTTACAACAGCTGAACATTACTGATTATTCTCTACACTCCCTCAATCAGTGTTTCCTGCCTCTTTCTTTTTTTACCTTTCATTCCCCCTCTTCCCACACTGTCATTTTTCCCCTATGGCTCATTTCTTTTCATATCTCTCTCTGCACCCCCCCCACCAAACCAACACAATCTACCTAAGTCTTTTTCATCATAATTTGCATGAGACAAGGGCAATCAAGCATGTTAATAACCCAATTGTCATAATCATTTTAATTAATGATTTAACTAATCATGCATGGTAGATGATAATATTATTCAGAAGATCATAACTTACTCTAAAAGCAATTCTAGAGATTTGTACAGGTCTCTGTTGTGTCCTTGAATGTTTGCCTCCAATAAAACCTGTAATATGCTCTTACATTTGCAAACTGATTACAATGGCAATCAGCGGTTCATTGTTCTCTTTTTAATATACAAACCACCTCTGGATTCAGTCTCCACCCGCAACATCATGTGACATGCTAAGCTCTCCATAAACCAAAAATCACAGCCAATCAAAGATACACCCTGCATCTGATTATGCATACTTCCCAGATACACAGTATGCAAAAAAGCAGTACACCAAATGAGTAGGATGTCTGCGGGAAGAGGCAAATCATACAGTGAAATTGCTGACAGAAAGAAATCTTTGGTTCAATCACTCCTTCAATCACTGTCCATTTGCACAGAGCTCAACTTTTATTAGCTTAGTATGAGTCACTGAACACGCCCACAACAGTCACTGTCACTCGTTTTGCTGAAAATCACCAACCCTCAAATGACATCTGGTTGCTTTGTCGCTGCTTGTCTGTCAGTGTGAACGGGGCTTTACAAAGCCAGTACGACAAAAATAGACAGATGCTTCGAGAGAGAAAGAGAGGGAGGCAGGACGTAGTATATTCTCAACTCAACTGACTGCAAGCCTACACCATTCTTTACTGAATGTCTGCTACTGCAGCCAGTTAGGATTAATGACACAAATGCCAATAGCTGGTATTTTATGCATGCACATAAACGCGCACACGCGCTTACAAACATGCATCATTGTGCTTCTGTGGTATCCCGGGGATAGCCAAGTCCTAATCTTTCACAGTTGGGTCCTCTCTTACTCTGCATGCTTATCCCTCAGGATTAAACCCAGCATGAACACACACACACACACACAGCAGGGAGAGAAAGCAATCTACTGACCTACATTAGAGGGAACACTATGCTACAACTACACACACACACACGCTTGCAAAACAGCAAGCACATAGCAACAGAAGACTGATTCAAATACTCATTAACACACTCTTACACATACACACACACACACACAAAATGAAGTACAACACCTCTATTGCTTCTGCACTGTAAATTGAGAACATAGTGAGAGTAGAGAGAGAGAGAGCGAGAGAAAAAGAGAAAGCAGTATAAAAGCCTTGTCAGATGGATCTTGCTGAGCACACTAGAAACAATATCAGATGACCTGAAACCTAAACGTATTGTCCTCCAGCAGCCCTGGCAACACTATGAATCACGTCTCTGGGGCCACAGAGAACAGTGGGGACAAATCAAAGGCATTAATCAAAGACATTCACTGGGACTCTAATGCAGACATGAATGAGAGGAAACATCGGCTCCCAGAATGCCTTTATTTCTCCACAAAACCTCACTCTGACTGCAATAATGCACCTTATGTACTGCAACAATTGCTGTTATCCAGCACGCTCTGTGTGCATGTGTATGCTGTGTTAGTGGGTCAATAGGAGGCGAATGTAAGGACGATGTTTAGGTCAATATACAGTAACTAAAGCATTATTGACATGAATGCAAGTCTATCAGTAATGCACTGAATCGACCACATGCATTTTAAAATGCAAGAACAAATTACACCTGGAAACAAATAAGATGTAAAATAAAAAAACTATACCACATACTTTATACTACATTAACTTTGGTAAAAAACTGGTAAATAAAATATGAATAAAACTAAACAATACAAGAAAGTACACATACTGTAGTCTGCATACTTGTATACTGAAGTGCCATGTAAACAGTGACAGTTCTAATATGTGACAGGTATAATATGCTATGCATTATGTAAAACTTCACCTCATATTAAGCAAATACATTAAATATTCGTACTTTGTCATTTGTTTATGTGCACTGCAAAATGTGATTACAAAAGATGACATTTCACAGATCCAAATCTAAAATACACACTTTCTTTTATCCCAATATCAATTTTAACCTAAACTCTTGATGCTGCACCTACCCAGATACAGAAGCAGTCAAACTAGAATCACATTTAGTGTTTAAATATTGTATGAACATAATAGGCATCTCTCTGCTAGTGTGCAGTCTATTTGCATAGTTTTCAAGTATTCAATAGTGCAGGATTAGTCCATCATGAAAAAATGCTGTCTAGGTACAAGCAGGTCACACTCAAGGTTTTGTTTAAGACAAAACCCTACAGATAAACCCCCACACACTTTTCTGAAATACAATCCCTGCAGATGCTCAGCACACAATCTGTCCGTCTTCACAATCAGCCACGCTGCCTGTTCTCTACAATAAACAGCACAGAAATGAACACAATGAGCACAACTGAGACAGGCTGTAAAATAAAGAAACAATGAACAGGACACCCTTACGAGTCAGAGGACTGTATCTGAGTGACTTGCATTTTCCCCATCCACTGAAGTTTAGTGATACTCATACAGAACATGAATCGCAGAGACGAGAGACAGAAAGAGAGGGAGAGAGAAACTGTACTACAACTTCCCAACTTTTTTTCAACACAGCCACATCAGTAATGAGAAAGTACCTCTTCTTTGACAACAAAATAACTTATAATGCTAAATGATGTCCAGTAATCTGCAGTACAAGGATTATTGAGTATATAGCTGCAGAAACTGACCCCTGTCTTGTCTTTATACAGTATAGGCTAAACGCAGAGACACTACAAGTCTTTCACACAAACAACCTTATGTAGTTTGCTTTGCTTTCTTGCCTTATAAAAGTATGAAACATATAAACTACATAAAAACCTGACATGAATCATAATTTGTTGCTATTATTATTGAGAGCGCTTATATTTTTTATTTGTAATATCCGCTTTTAAATGTAAAAATCTATAATTGGGAATCACTGCTCAAACTCAAAGACATCTTTAACTCTTAAACTTACAAACATAAAAAGGTAAATCACTTGAATAGGAATGTTACAGCTTACCTACTATAGTATTCACAGAGGCCATTTGTATAGCTCTCTCCCCCTGCCCTGACACCTTAAGGAGGTACAGCTGTGTGCCCAGACGCCCTTCCTGGTCTAAGCCATGGCTGTAATCAGGCACTGGCCCCTGCCCGGCCAGGCCCCGAGTGTCACACAGACAGCCCTGAGCACTGAGCTCTGCCTGCAGCACTCAGACGTGCGTTATGCAAGGCCTCGTTGAGCCTACCCCCCCTTCTCTCTCTCTCACTAACTTACTCACTCACTCAGCTCCTCCCACGCCTCACCTCATTGCGCACCACCAACTTCATCAGGTATTCATTCAAAAAAGACACATACCAGCTGGCAGCCTGCCCAGACTACACTGCCACAGAGAGAGAGAGAGCAAAAAATGAAAGACAGGGAGAGAACGGGACGGGGGAGGAGATGAAGAGAGAAAGGGAGGGAATGAAAGTACGAGGGAAATCGGGTAAGGGAGGGGGGCTCGTAAAGTGAGCGCTGGAGATTAAACCAGAGAGCAATAAAGAGATATATACACATAAACTACTCAGATGAGTAAATATGCCTGAGATATGCAGTGCGCACACCCACACACAGCTGAGGGTAATAATCGCTCCAGCAGAAGCACACACAAACAGACACACACACTTCCACTGAGACTTCCCAGGATTAGAAGCTCTATTCAGGTGAGCTGAAGGAAAATACAAGGGCAATGTGATTTTAAGCCCATACAGCCACATCACAGGAGACTCAGAACCAGAGGTCTCTAAACTTCAGCAAAATAAAAAAAGAGCCTTGTGCCATTTAAAGCTCAACACAGCATTTAAATACTACAGATAATAACGGTACTGTTGCTATTACGTCTAACGCTCATGCAGTTCTGTTAAGGCACCAGCAGGGGGTGGTACAGATAGCAGCGTCTCAGCTCCGCGGCTGAAGGCTACAGAGTTTGTTTAGGTGACCTAGTTAGCTAAGCAGTTTTGATAAATATATATTCGGCTCAGCAGCAGCAAGGATAGTGCAGTGTGAGTGGACAGCAAAAATAATGTAAACTTCAGAAAGTCTAAACTGAAGTAAAACTAAACTGATCTAAAATTGTTCATAAAAAAGCAGAGAATGGGTGTAATTTCGTCAATGGTGTTTGTTTAAATTCTGCGTAAGTCTGCATGTAGATTCCCTGTATGGCAGCCTATGAGTCAATTTAATTCAAGACTGCATATGTCCCTATGGATCATGTTATGGAAAGTCTGAGGCAGTCAGAGGTCTTTATTGTTTTAAGCTGGAGCTCATGAGCGGCCTGGGTCATTAATGCAAGTCAGTTTAAGTGCGTGACGGGCACGCAAGGAGTTCCCTTGTTAGGCGAAGGATTGCGTGATGTTTACAGAACCACAGTCAACAAAACAAGTGGCACAGGAAGGTTTGTCTGTTGCCGTAGCAACAAATTAGCCATGCTCTCCATTTCTGGGCCTTTAGGGTAATTCAATTAGTTTCCATGTGTTTACTCTGAAGCGCGTGCAGTCACCTGAGAGATGGAGAAATGAGAGAGAGGGACAGAGAGAAAGACAAAAACAAGGATAAAAACAGAAATTATGATGACAGACAAAAACGGGCAGAATGAAGATAAAAGGATGAAAACAATTTGAAAGCAGAGACAAAACTGCAGATTGCAATCTCTCACTTTGCCTCTAACTACATGATAAAAATGTTCCCTTAAACCATTCACCATTCATTACAATACACACATTCACCCTTTAAAGCTTATTATTCAATAAAGGCCTTTAGTTATTTGAAAGGTTTATTTTAAATGATGCTCATAATATTTGCTAAATATTGAAAGCTTTATAGTATTGTTAAGGAAAGTAAGAACATGAGGGAGGCAACAGTGATTGTATAACAGTGCAACTGGCCCATTCCATGGCCTATCCCTGAACTGTGTCTGATTAGTGCTTCACAATCTCCCAGTGTGGCTTTCTCATACTATTACAGACACATCTGCAAATCAGTCACAGACTGTTGGCTTCTATGGAACTTTTCTTTGGAGTTGTTACATTTTACTTTAAAAAGCTTTAGGCTACAGTTACATCATACTGAAGTATAGTTCAATCAGGTTGCCCTTGTTGTTACTTGACACAAAATTTTAATTGCAAGTAAACATCTATCCATCCATCCATCTATTTGTGTATCTGTCTGTCTATCTATCTCTATCTCTATATCTACATATCTAGCATCAACACCAAGGACAAGAACAATCCATTTCATACATACTACAGTACAGTTACACTTCTATTGCCCTATTGCAGAAGCGTTATGTACACTTGAGGCTGCCAAAGAAGTGTGTGAACATTTCTCTCAAGTGTCGTTCTGATGGTGCGGTGATTTTAAACTTCATTCAAATTAATTGCCACAGGAAAGTTCTGCACCATTTACCGGCATTTTTACCAGATCTGTCCTTCACACACACACACGCTAAATGGGTTTAGAGTGATATGCATTTTCTACAGCAGACCTGAATGGCAGCGAGCCTTTGATCCCACCTGTGCGGGAGAGAATGGACATGACTCTCAGAGAGGCTGTCTTTCAGCTGTGGCTTTTCTGTTTCTGCCTCTCTGTGAAACGAGGGATCAACTCCAGAAACACGTCGTCAAGGAGACACATGAAAGGCTCTTTACATACGCATTACGCTCACCCACACATACACACATGTGCATCACAGAGGTCCCCACACAACACTCTCAGCATGCACACAACATAAATGACTTTTAAAGAAACAGTTTGTTTAGAAATGCTAAAATATTTCGATCAAAACTCTGTCGTTGTTTACTTATCTTCATGTTGCCTGTGTAATTGTGAAGATTTTATGCTATTTTCTATATAATGGAAACGACAAGGACTGGGGCCAAAACTACACAAAACACCATGAAATTATTATAAAAGTAGCCCATATAATATGTATGCAATACTCATATTCTTTTTTGTTATTTTTGGGGCAGTAAATTCTTCAACATCTCCCCTTTTATGCTAAAACAACTTGGGAATAAGTAAATGATGATAGAATTTTCATTTTTGGATTAATCTCATTTAAACTTGTATCTCTTTCTCTGACTTTATCTTCCTTACTTCTCTATCATTTCTGTAATCATGTGGCACATTCTTCCGCTGGCCTGTATCACTGTTATCTGGCTCTTAAAACTAACAACTCAACAATGACTCACTAGCTGGTTGAATAGACAGATTGGCATGGAGAGAACATTGCTAGTCATACCCAGTATGCTCAGCAGCATTAAAGAGTTGAGCATTAACCCCATACTGTGCCCTAAGAAGAGACCAATAGTGGCAGAATTTTATTTGCTTTTAACTGCAGTGCCTGCAGCAAAATGTGATGGCCGAACGCTGGACACCGGCTCATGAGTCTGTGAGACCACAACACTCGAGTCAGACCAGAAGTGGTCGGCTCCTAGTTTGTGTGGGTGTGGAGCATTTCCTAATGCGTGTGTGAGTACATAGTACATTTCTGAATGCTCTCTCATTTTCTCTTTCTGATAACTGAAAACTGTGGGAGGAAAACTGTGAGAGGGTGCTGAGTTTAATGTAACCAATCAGAAACTCTGTCCTCTTCCTCAATTTATCCCAATCATTTTATCTTTCTCCAAAGTCTGAGTTTGTAAGTATTAGTGAGTGAGTGAGTGAGTGAGGGAGGCAGGTATCTTATTTTGGTCAGGTCAGAGTACAAAAATACACATTTTATCCTGCTATCTAAATGAGCACAGAACATTCACTTTTATTATTTAAAAAACATTCTAATTACTACATGCTGACCCTGAGGTTTGCCTTTTTGGTGTCTTGGTGAAAGTCAGAAAGCCTGAATTAGTTGCAAGCACCAAAAAAAGTCTATTATGGAAAATTAGAAGACTGTTTGTACATTAACTTTTAAGGGTAAAAGCTCTTTCTTTTAAATAGAGCCCTTCCCAATTTCCCTTCCTCAGAAAATGTCAACACAGGGAAGAATAAACCCTTGTTAATTTATCTTGAAATATTTGGCTTGATAGTACATGACAGGCAGAGTCTGAGCCATCAAACTAAACCAACCTACTAATAACTTGGCATAGGACATCCTCATTCTGAACTAACACAGCATTGCATGACCTCCAGAAATAAGGAACTCAACTCTCCTCAGAGACAGATATTATCTCACCAAAAAGCAAGATAAGAAACACAAAACAGCGGACGTGTGCTGGAATTCAGTTTCCACCTGAAATCAATTTCACATGTCTGCTAGTCTTCAGCAAAATAATCAACAGAGCCGGGTGCTTTGCCCAACCATCTCTCATTGTGTCACGATCCCTCCATTCACAAGAGCTCCTAAATCCGCCACTATGTACAGTGTGTATCCGTGAGAGATGAGAGTATGTGTGTGTATGTGTGATGGATTACGTCGTAGCAAAGCAGAGCTAAGCCGCTCTACTACTCGATAATCCCACAGGAGTGTGTACACAC
>JAZGTK010020314.1:0-11039 GCA_036877625.1 Ambastaia sidthimunki
TGCACCCTGCTATCAGCACATGCACTGGCATTAAAAAACCCATATTACTCACCACTAATTAGAATCACTATTGTTTTGGCTGCATTACACAACCATATATAACACAACCATCAGGAGCACAGCAGTGATTTCAAACTGCATGTGTTTGCCTACAGGATAACTGGCATATTTGGAATTCTATCCATATGCGCATGCTGTATGGACACACACATGTAGCTTTATACAGGTCCGGGTGAGTCTGAGGAGAACAGGGCTAATGAATGCTAATGATCTGGCCAGGACCCAGCACATATCATGCCTCTCCAATGCAGCAGACTAAAAGGCCTCTGACAAAATGCCACTGAGCCAAGCATCATCCAAAACCATCTTAACAGTTACCAGTAACAAAAAACCTTCAAAATCTGCAGGTTAATGGGAAACGTGTTGAAAGAAGCAGGTTGTGACCAAATTGTCAACTTGGCCAAAACAAGGTTAACTTGTATGGCTAGACTCTACAGGAGTGCTTCTCAACAAGGCGACCGAGGCCCACAAGGGGGCCTCAACAAACTTTCAAGGGGGCCTTACTCAGGATAAATTAAACTTAACTTAATTAAAACTGCAATCTGAAAGTCTCTCTAGCGCCATCTCTGTTTGAAACATAAAACTGCAGGTTACTTTACATACTTTTCATTACGTATGTTAAAGTCAAACAAAACCAAACTGACATTTCACAGCTCAAATTATAAATCATTATTACAAAGTTATCACTGCAAATCAGGGTAAGATAAACACTGTTTACACGATGTTAAACACTGATCTTGCTCAGTAACTGTTTTGTTCATTTTTAACCCCAAAAGTTACTGTTGCAGCGGTAAAATAAAACAAAACACTAAACAACCTAACAAATCAAGATATTTCTTATCGCTTGGTTATTTTAATTTTAATGCTCTAGAATGTTTTATTGTGTCAAATTGTGACTGTGGGGGCTTTCAAATATTGTTGTGGACAACGGAGGGGGGGCTACAAAGTCAAAAAGACTGAGAGGAACCACTGCTGTAAAGCTCACTGCTTCTAGAAAGATCTCCCACATGTTGAAATAGATGGAATTGAGATTCTGGAGCTTGTTCCTGCAGGTTCTCATGTTTCACAGGCAGGACAGCAGTGTGAGAACAGGGTTCTGGTGTCTTAGAGGTTCTCACGGAAAAATCTATCCCTGCGCAGTCCTGAGCCCAAACTTTCACTGGGCTGGGCTTAACTTGGCAAAACATGCTGGTACATGCGCCCAGCTGCCGTTTGTTTGCCTGGTGTCTCCAACGCAAACAACACAACACACGCGAATGTGCAAACACACATATAAAACACACACAGAGAGTCTATTACACAACAGAATGCATGGACGGAAAAATATTACCGTCTGACCGCAATATGAAAGTCAGGGGACGGCCCAGTGCAGTCATAAACTATTTCCAGTTTCACACATTGTTTTTTATATGGTTTTAAACACTTTGCTTCCAGTATAATTAAGCACACAAGGGCATCTGAGCCAGTAAAGGGGATTTTAAATCTTTACAGGAAGTGCACAAACAGGAAGTCTTTGTTGGTAAACCACAGTAGAATCCCACTAGTGCAGTTATTATCAAGCAGCCCCTCACACCTTGACCCAGGTGTGTGTGTGTGTGTGTGTGTGTGTGTGTGTAGTGCGCATGTAAACGTTCTCAGAATGTTCTCTAAAAAGTTCTTACAGTTATCAAAAAGATCTTGCAGTAATGTTAGCAGAACGCTGTATATCGTATCAAAAACTTTATTCTTAAATTGTTAGTGGAATATTTTGAAAACAGAATTAAGTTTAAATAACCAAGCAATCTAAAAATGTATGTTTTGAATGTTCTAAGCACATTTAAAATAACATGTTCTAAGTTCTTTACTTAATGGAAATGTTATAATCTGATAAACACAACTCTGAAAAGTATTACATGAAGATTCAGCCATGCAGATCTCACAACAATCTCAGTCGTAACAGAATTATTCTTCTTATAAAAGACAGCACAAATAAAAGACAACACTTTACACAGAGCTAAAAATCAACATCATCTGATCTGTTTCTGAAGATCAAAACACGTCTCTCACTTTCCCACATTAAACCAGAGAATGTGATTAAAGAGAAGACTGAGGCTGAGATGGTTGTTAAAATCTTCAGATTTTTAGTGTCTCCACCCACATCTGATCATTTTTATATCAGCCTCATTTTCATGTGGTCACAGGGATTTATGCTTACAGTAACATCATACTTACATGTGTGCGCTTTCTTTGCTGGGGACACATCTGAAAAAGACAAACAATAAAATTGTATTAAACAAAGCATAATTCCTTCCCAGTGAACAATTTTTGGTTGTGGGAACGTTTCCCTAACATTTCTATTATGTAATGAAAACGTTAAGTTCTCAGAACGTTCAAAATATCCAGTTTTTTAGACGCTGTATTAATGTTATTGCTTGGACATTATTAATACATTGTTTTAACGTTATTGCAACTTTATTTAAACAATTTTTTAAAATCTGATGTATTGCTCAAGCACATACAGGTAAATATAGTACATAAAGTCACATCAAGTGAAAGAGCTGAGAAAACACTGTCATCCAAAGCCATCAGAGGCCCTTATAATCAGTTCAATCACTATTAATCCATCCACTCTCTTTAATCAGGGCTATTGTACCACAGCCAACACAGCTATTGTAATGCAAAGAGAAATACAATCTATCATGACTTACGATACTGTCGAAACAAGATACAAGCAGTAAATAGCAACTGCCAATCCACAAAGCATCAATTATCAATTTGCGCCAAGCCAATTTTTGTCTACAAAAAAAACATGTCCAACACAGAACAAACAGCTTACAAGCAAGGCTATCACTAAAGCAAAATTAATTAAACTTATAGCAAAATATTATGAATAAATAACAAGAAAATGTAACTAATATTACCATAAAAAATACAACAAATATAAAAATTAAAGATCATTTAAAAACAAAAACTAAAAACAAAACTAAAATAACTAACTGAACATTTTTATGGATAGCAATAAATGAAATTCAGACGCTGCCTTTTAGTAAAGCTTGTTTGTCTGAGAATTTATTTAGTCACGCATGTAAAAGTGACATTATTCAAGTAACAGTGTTAAAATCTGTGTGGTACGTCTGTAGGTTAAGCAGGAGTTTCTAACTTGCTTGATGCTTAAACTAAATTGATAATCAGTTTTTCTTTTCTTGACTCTTTTTTATTTTAAGCTGGACCAGAAGAAACCTTCTGGCTTGAGACTCATTATTTTTCTCCAGCTGAAATAAGAATGATGAGAGGAGAAGATGAGAGGAGCTGACTGCAGACCCTTATTTATCCATCTATTTATGAAATGAAACAGGAGAGGCGTGAAGAAGCCCCGCCCTCTTTGTCTCCTTCTCATCTTCTCGACGGCTAAGTGAGAACAAGCTTCAGATCTGATGATGCTCAGCAACGAAACGACGGCCAATCGCCAGCCGTTGTTCTTTCCACCCATTTCTAATTGGTTTAAGTCCTCAGTCCCAGTGTCAAGCAGTCTCCCCCCCCGAGTCTCTTTGTTTCTGGCTGTTCACATTGAAATTTCCCTGTAATTCTTCTTCCATGTTGAGTTCAGCTCCCATAAACATGTGGACGTGCAGGAAAAATGGCTGAGGCTTGAGCGGATTAAACCGTAATAACGCTGAAACGTTATGGACGGCAAAGGTCAGACAGACAGTACACTCTTAAACACAAAAGATGCTTCACAATGCCGTAGAAGAACCATTTGCTTGAAGAACCATAGCATGAACCCGTGCTGAGAGGATGCAGCTCAATGAGTTTTCAAATATGTGTAAGTTGGGGGGACGCGGGGGCATTCTGGGTTATTAAATTTTTTAGGATGGCTTTTAGGGCAGAACATGTGTGCCTTCTGTCTTTCTGAGAGATTAGTCAGTGCTGGATGCCACAGAAACGGCCCTCACGATGAAGGTAAAACTGCTTACATGCTAAAACACACAAACCAGAAGTTCAGAAATGAACCTAATAATAATGCCTCCAGTAAAGCTTGTGGTCTACACGGTCACTCAACGCTAAATGAATCAATTATCAATTCTACCCTTAACAGGAAATGAATAAGTGTTACTGAATGTTACGTGCCAGTGATCCAGGCCTTGTAAAACAGACAGATGGTTCCTCAGAGCTTCAACTTGAACCCTGAGGGCCTGATTACCCAATTCACTGCTTTTAAGCAAAGCCAAGTACAACTGTAGTGTAGACTCATGTTATTGTGACCCAGCTAACATTCTCAGAACGTTAAGTAACGTTAAGTCCTCAAACATCATTTTTGCAGTACCGTTAGTAGAATGTTTTTAATGCTATATACCATATCAAAAGTTATTCTTCAGTAGTTAGTGGAACATTTTTAAAACATTACAGAATATAAAAAACGCTTAATCCTTCTTCTAACCAAGCAACAATGTTAATACAATGTCTACAAAACTGGACATTTGGATGTTCCTACGACTTTGAAACTAGCATTTTAACTTTTTGTTACTAAATGGAAACAATATTACAACCTAAAATGGTTAGTTGGGTGATCTGCATTGATCTGAGTTGAATGGGTTCACGTGGGGTTGGCTGAGTTCACTCCTACACACTTAAGAGCTTTCAGGCCTCCGCACGCTACGACAATTAATAGATCGTTCAAGTCAGCTGATGTCAGAACACGAAAGAGAGTTTGACACAGTGACTCCATAAACCAACTTAAAAGCTTATGACTGGTTAGAGTTGGACTCACTTTGAAACAGAGAGGAAACGTTCAGGTGAGGTGATAAAGGGGTTAGAGACATGAGCCCATGAATATTTGAGATTTTATCTCCAAAACACTCAGCAATTCAATATTTTATTCATTGGTCTGGCTTAAGATACAGGGTTGTTTAAGAACTCGTGTCTGAAACAAAAAAGCTTAGATTTGATCAAAAACGACTCGTATGTGGAGTCTATTGTTTTGGTGCTATAAATACTTCATCAATCACACCAACGCACCAAATCTTTGATCAAAAACATGTTCCACGCAGATTTATTTGCATACAGACAAAATCCCACAATCTTATACTGCTCACAACCCTACACTGATGTATAATGAAAAGACACTGTAAAATATTGTAAAATCCAGGAAAAGCAACAGAGATTACACATGCAGGAAATAGACAATTTACATGAAATATAACTAAGCAGAAATTACATGCTTAATTTTATCTTATACCTATTTCTATAACTATATTGAATATTTGTATTTTTAAACATCAATTTAAAACTTGAATTAAAAGTGATTAAAATAAAAAACGAAGCAGTGACCTGTAACCTAAAATCTTCTAATTTGAACCATTTCTAAATTTAACAAGGAAACATTATTGTCAACCCCTCAAACATCAGCAAACGTCTCAAAACATTTCACATTCCTGTAAATACTAGCATTCAATACAAAAGTACTAAGTGCACTATAAAGTAAACTAGTTGTGGGAAAAACACTGTCTTCATGAACTCATGTTTTCTGTTTTGCTGCTTTTTCTTGTCAGAACAAAAGAGGCACCTCATCATTTCATCGAACGCTGGGGTCACGGCGGCAAAAACTCATCTAAAGTACGAGATGGAACATTCGACAGGAATCAGACAAGCCCTGATGTTGTTATTCTCTCTCTCTTAACTCTGTCATCTCTTCTTTAAACTCTTAACTCTCCTGGTATCAGTGACAGTCAGTTACAATGTCGACTGGTATTTTCTTTAGTTTTTAGATCACACAGATATCTCTGACAGCCTTCAAACATACACAACTCTGAAGCTCTGGCTGTACACAATTCTTTTACCCTGCTGGAGCGCAAAAACAATGAAATGATCAGTGACAAACACAAATGATAAAACACATAGTTGCAACTCTGAATTCTGATTGGACGAGCCACAGCTATAACGCAGGTAAATACAAATTCTTGTCACCACATTCTAAATTCATCTACCAAGTTGCTATGTTGCTAAGCAACCGTAAACAAACTTCAGCTTGGCTAATAAACTTAATAAGCTGGTGGCAGAATTTCATTATTTTGATGTTGTTAACTTTGATTATGCGCTTTGTTAATATTGCTGCTTTGGTGAATGAGACTAAAACACAAGAGAATAAAACACAATAACCTCATAACTTCTGTTTTAAAACAAGCTAAAGGTCGTGGTTATACAGATCTGCAGTTCATCAGTTGAGTGACTTTGTTGAACACGCAGGTTACATTTCTGTGTGTCAAACGACACAAAAATTGCTCAGTGACGGCTGTGTAAAGTTTAAACAAAAGCGTGTGCGTGTGTCTGCCTATAAACTAGCATAAACAAAAAATATCATTTTAAAGCTGTAATGCATTAAGCAACCAAACCAATATGTGAAATTAATAGAGTTTTATATCAACATCTGTTGAGCAAATCCAGGCAGATGTTGTGCTCCTTTAATGTCAACATTCTCTTCATTCAGCCAAAACAATCAGTGTTAAATACAAGAATCAGTGCTGAACTAAATCATCAGTGTTAAATACAAAAATCAGTGTTAAATACAAGAATCAGTGCTGAACTAAATCATGAGTGTTAAATACAAAAATCAGTGTTAAATACAAGAATCAGTGCTGAACTAAATCATGAGTGTTAAATACAAAAATCAGTGTTAAATACAAGAATCGGTGCTAATTTGAAGCATCAGTGGGGAGTTAAAACATCGTTGACGTCAGCAGAGTTCAGACCAGAGGAAATGGAGACCTCTGAACATCTGTCAGTGTGATGGCAGGTAGTTTTACATCACATGTAAAGGTCTCTCAGGTCCATTTCCTTCTTCCTCTCTTTCACCTTCCTCACACCACTCTTTCTTTGGTATTTTTCCATCAGTCTATTTCTGGCAATGGCTGACAAGCTTAGAAGAGACGATCACATTTACGTAACAGGCACACACACATACGAGCGAGCACATACACAGACACACACCCACAGAGATCCAGACAGCACTTATACAAACACTCCCACTGTGTCTTACAGAACACAGATTATGTCAAACTGGGTTAGTAGAGCAGTCCTGGGTTACAAAAAACAACAAACACATTCTAAGGAGGTTAGAAGAGGACAGAGGAAGGAAAATAAAACGAAAGAGGAAAAAAAATCCGTCAAAACCAGTCCGGTTCACCACAGTACGCCACCGCTTGCGACCCATCGCCGCGTGTTGAGCTGCTTGAGTAAAAAGCATGTTGACGGGTCCCTGCCGGGCCTAATGGGGGGCTACCGGCTCCCACTGCGGGAGATGAAGATGACGGCTGTGCACCAAAGAGAGAGAGAGAACGGGAGATCGCATAAAGAGATCACAGAGAATGTGTGTTAGCAGCAGGATAACGGCTTAAACCTCCGAAGGGATTATTAAAATCTAGCTTCCTGGAATATTTGAGTTTAGAGGTTGGTGCACAACAGCCAGAAAACGCACAAAGAACGTTTCTGCATGTTTGTCGTTGAGTTTCGTGTTCATTAATTAAACAGTAAAAAAAAAGCCACAGACTGTAAACAGGGGCGACTGCTGTTCTGTCAATAATCTGTTTATTAAACCATCTGTTAATGCACAGATGCATTGTGGGAAGCCGCGAGTATGGATTCTTATGCAACATGCTGCAAATGTTATCACAGCATCACTCAGACTTATTTCATTTTACAGCATGAGAGAAAGGTCACAATGTCAGCTTTCTGACGCATACTGCCCTCATCTGGCATTTAGAAGCACTTTCTGGGCTTCGTTTTAACAAATCTCATATTGTACCTAAAAATACGAACCTCGCCATCATCGTGAGTCAACGCATAAAACTGTTTTTCCCATAACGGCAGACACGTTAAAAAACGAAACGTCTATTAGCGAGAATGTATTTTTACATACACAAACGATGCGCAGACGGAAAGACGGAGAGAGAGAATAAAAACACACTCTGAATATAGACTTTATATAATCCCAATCACTGAGGATTAGCTTCATCTTACATAAGCCCACGGCTCTGCTCTCTGCTCCCTCCCAACCGGATGCTGCAGCTGTCAAATGTCTCATTTCAGCCACTGCCAGACTGTGCGCATGCTCACTCAATCCCAGCTGAAATCTTCTGTGTACATCCCATAATCTGCACCGAATCGAACACTTTAGCCCTGCATCTGCGTATCTGTGCTGCTCTCTCTCATAGAGACACCGAATACTTTGAAGGACCTGACGTTTGTTAAATGTTAGGCTGAAAACTGATCCATAGAAAATGTCTCCTGCTTTTATTATATTATAAATAGCACTTAAAAGTGGCTACAAAGAGAGAGACTGAGAGGCAAGAGGCTTTTCCATACGTTTCCATTACATAACAAAACCTATTTGTTTAAGTTCTAGGAATCACGTTTTTCAGACGTTGTATTAATATTTCTTGGTTATAAGAATTAATAAAAAAATGTTTTTAATTCTGTAACATTTTTAAAACGTTTCACTAACTACTTAAGAATAACGTTTTTGCTATATACAATATACAACGTTAAAAAAACTTTCTACTAATGTTACTGCAGGAAGTTTTTGATAACTGTAAGAAAACTTTCAGAGAACGCTAGTAAATGTTCTGAGAGTGTTCCCGGTTAGCTGGACCTGAATCACCAGATCACACGCGCACACTTAAACCCAACAGCCAGCCATAACAACCCAACTCAACCAGACACCTAACCGTGCCAAACATGATGAATCAGCATCTCCTGCTTCATCACACAACAGATGTTTTATCTGACAAATCAGTCAGCGAAGGTGAAGGCATATGTGTTTATAACTGCATTAAAACACAGAATGGTTTATATAGAGTTACAGGGCTCAGATTCAGGCTGCCGTGTTTAAAAGGTCAGAGTCTGAGTTTATTGGAAAATTTGAGCTGCTTTATTGACGTCACCTCCGTTTTAAAATTCCACATCAGTCTGAATTTGGATGCAGATTTCCCTGCGCCACAGTCATTTCTCCCCGTCCACCTCACTGCTGCTCGCCCTCAACATCTCAAATCCATCAAAGATTACTCATGAGTCCTTCTGCCTCTAATCTAATCCAGAACTCCAACACAGTCATGCAGCCAATTGACATTCTGAGACAAATGCTCGTTTTCTCTTTCTGTTTATTAACATGAATGAATGAGCGCCCTTCCAGTTTGGAAAATGATCTGACAGGAAGAATAGTTCCCAGGGAACACTGGTGCACTAATGAAATGTGTAAGTTAAATGCACTGTAAGTCACTTTGCATGAAAGCACCTGCCAAATATATAAATGTAAATGCTGGAGCAGCACACAGAACACTGACAACAGGTTTGCCCTGTTGCCCAACTAGTTGGCCAACGTCACGCCTAAATCTTTTCTCTGAACACACACACAATAAAGAAATGCACAGAGAGAGAGAAAGAGAGAGAGAAACAGAGAGATAATGAGAAGAATATAAGACTATGAGAGGAACAGCAGACATGAGCTGTTCACCAAATGGACACATAAAGACAATTTTTTTTGCCTTGTTTTATCTTGCAGGGTTTTTGTTTTTAAAGTTTTTATTGTTTTTTTTTTAAAGCCCACTGTTTTTTGTTATAACGGCTGATGGATTCAGTAAACTGGTTGTTTTAGACAGTATTTTCATAAACGTCATTTGTACAAAAATGTTAATTTTTTTGAGGCCGTCATTTCACTATTTCATGAATCAGTTTATGCTTTAATCACTTTAACTTTATTTTGCTTAAGGTCAAAGGTCAATGACTTCTGTCTTCATTTGAATAATATATTCACCATCCGTTGAGTGTGACTCAAGAAAACAACAACACACTGAACATTCAAAAACTGAACTAGCACTTCTCTCTGGTCACTGTGGTTATAGTATAACTTAAAGGTCTAGGTTAACAACCACGAGATGGTGTAAACGGCCTCAGCTCTTCTACTGTACATACTGTACTGTTCAAGACGTTTGATGCTAAACTGGTGCTTTTCCACAAAATTCCAGCCTGATACTTAGTTAAGAGTACTAGTTTTTAAAGGTCAAATTACAAAAACGCAACATCGGCTGTTCAAACACGGTTGTTTTCAGCGTGTCTCTGCTCTAGTGTTCCACACAGCAGCTCATTTACAGATGTGATGCGTTAGGGCAGGTGAACCACATGCCGTAACCTGTGGGAAAACTGTCACTAAAGACAAATAGCCTGGCCTCAGTCCAGTAGCTTAATGAATTGGATGTGTACTCCTGCCAGGCAGAGGCCACACATAATGGGCAAATGACCTACTCTGTATGCAGAGAAAGGGACGTGTTCTCTTGCCTAGGACAGTACATGTGTAATTATTCTCAGAAACACTGGATTAGTATTTTTATTAGCATAACTGTGTGTGCATGTGTGTGTGGTTGGTTCAAGTTATACATATATAAACAATTATTTTGTGCATATATATCTTAGCTGGGCACTCTTAGCCGTCACCCTTTGGGCCTAATCACGCATTTGTGTGTGCATACACACACATAAAATAATTTACATTTTAACAATGGGTAAAAACAACTACACTGTATGTGAACTGTATGCCGATTTTAACATACAATGTAATAAAATCGTGTGACACTAATAGTGTTCAGAATATTGTTATTCTCGGTTTAATATCAGTGTGTCGGCACAGACCACATTAGAGGAAAACTGGACTCTTCCTGAATGTTTAATTCACTCACGTCTCTGTGCTGAATTAACAATGTGCTGTTTAAAATAAAGGCTTGTCTGCCAGCTGTTCTGACATCATTCAACAAAAGTGTAAGTTTCCAATGCCACAGAGTGTGTGTGTGTGTGTGTGTGAGAGAGAGACATAGAGTGTGTTTTGTGTGTGTGTGTGTGTGTGTGAGAGAGAGACATAGAGTGTGTTTTGTGTGTGTGTGTGTGTGTGAGAGAGAGAGAGACATAGAGTGTGTTTTGTGTGTGTGTGAGAGAGAGAGAGAGACATAGTGTGTTTT